>AWOL01S0035380.1:80084-127916 GCA_000715115.1 Nicotiana otophora
GTGCTCCGCATATGCATAAAATGAGAGGGGCAGCTGAATCGCAGAAGCGGAGGGATATCCGCAAGTGCGGGAGCACAGGAGCGTTTGGGGGACTGCAGAAGTGGTCGCGCAGCAGCGGAAAAAGATCTGCAGAAGCGGATTTTGCCTGGTTTGGAGGGAATCGCACCTGCGATGGATATTTCTGTAGGGAAAGTCGCCTGGGCAGAGGTGCTCTTTAAAAAGCGGGATTTGGCCCATTGTCTCTCCTTTTTACTTGGTTGGGACGATTTTGGAGAGCTTCAAGGGGAGATTTTCATGAAGCAAAACAATGAAACCTATTACAAGTTAAATACATAGGTTGTATATGGATTTAAGGATGAACATTAGTAGAAATTTGGGATTTTGGTAGAAAACCTAGAAATTGGTATTTTTAGATTTTAACTACGAAATTGACATGGAATTACGAATAAATCATATATTCGAGTCTATGGTGTTATGGGTAAAATTTTGTATATGAAAGGTTTTGGAATCCAGGCGCGTAGGCCTGCGGTTGGCTTTATCGACTTTTTGAGCGTGGTTGGGAATTGTTTAAATTGATTAATTATGGGTATTAGAGTATATTTTGATTAGTTTGCACGTTGTTTGACTAGTTTTGGATCAACGAGCATCAGTTGAGGTGGTAGAGAGGTTTTGGAGCCGATTATGGAACTTTGAAGCGAGGTAAGTCTCATGTCTAACTCTGTGAGGGGGAAACTACCCCTAGGTGTTGTATTGTTATGTGCTACTTGTTGCGGGGGCTACGTACACACGAGGTATAATGACCTAGCCGGTCGTTTCTAGTGGTATAACCCCATTTCCCCATTTCTACTTCTTTTTATGTAATTTAGCTATATTGTGTTATACTGTGATAGTTAGATCGGGTTCGGAGTGGTTTCAGAGTGAATTGTGACACTTGGTCTCTTTGGGACAAGCTTAAGTTAGAAAAGTCAACCGGATGTTGACTTATGTGTAAACGGTCTCGGATTCAAATTTTGATGATTCTGTTAGCTCCGTTAGGTTATTTTGGACTTAGGAGCACGTCCGGAATATGATTTGGAGGTCTGTAGTGGAATTAGGCTTGAATTGGCGAAAGTTACAAATTTGGCGATTTCGGTCGGTAGTGGAAAATTTGATATCTGGATTGGAATGAATTTACGGAATTTGGAGTAGGTTCGTGGTGTCATTTCAGACTTGTGTGCAAAATTTGAGGTCATTCGGATGTGGTTTGGTTGGTTTCGACATCGGTTGTCGGATTTGGAATTTTAGAAGTTCTTAGGCTTGAATCCGTGGGTAATTTGATATTTTGATGTTGGTTTGAGTGTTTCGAAGGTTAGACTAAGTTTGTATGTTGATATATGACATGTCGGTATGGTTGGTTGAGGTCCCGAGGGCCTCGGGTGTGTTTCGGGTGGTTAACAGATCAATTATTGGTGTTGGCAGTTTGCTAGTTTCGAAAACTGCTGGTGTTTTCCGCACTTTCGGAAGGGGAGCCGCAGATGTGAGGTCGCAGGCGCGCGTGGGAGTTCGCAGGTGCGTAGGAGAGGTCGCATCTGTGAGTCCGCAGATGCGGATAGGTGCCCGCAAAAGCGAAAGTGAGGAGGTCAGGCAGTGACCGCAGGTGCGAGGTCTTTTCCGCACCTGCGTGGTCGCAGATGCGGATATGGAGCGCAGGTGCGAAGTTGGGGGTTTTAATGATTTTCCGCAGGTGCGGAGGTTCTTGAGGAGATGCGGCACCGCAGGTGCGTATATTTGGCCTCAGGTGCGAAAGACCTGGGCAGAAACTATAGATAAAACACTTCGCGAATTTTGATTCATTTCCACCATTTTCAAGTCAGTCTTTGGAGATTTTGGAGTGATGTTGAAAGGAGATTCAAGGGTTTTCAGTAAGGTATGTTGCTTGGGCTCTAATACTCCTATCGATGGTGTTTTCCCATTGTATTATCATCTAATTAGTGGAATTTAGGGGTGCAAATAGGGGGTTAGGGCTTGGGATTTTGGAGAGTTTAATTTAAGGATTTGTGAGACCAAATGATGTGGGATTGTGATAAATTTTGTATGTATGGACTCGTGAGTGAATGGGCTTTCAAGTTTTGTAACTTTGGTCGGATTTTGAGGCGTGAGCTCGAGGGCCGGGTTTGAGCAAATTTCGGGTTTTTAGTCTAATTTGGTAGTTTTTCTTGTGGAATTCATTCCTTTAGGGTATATTGATAGTATTGTACTGGTTGCGAATAAATTCGGAGCATTTGGAGGCCGCATTGAGGGGCAAGAGCATAGAGGATAGAGATTTGCTCGGTTTGAGGTAAGTACGGTCTTAAATCTAATCTTGAGGGTATGAAACCCCGAGAAATGCATTTGATATTGATATTAGAGGTGACACACACGTTAGGTGACGGGCGTGTGAGTGTGTACCGAGTGAGATTGAGACTTGGTCCGTCCCGATAGACTGTAAAGTCAAATACACCTTTGTTATTACCTTTTAATTCTTGTTTTCGAGTTATTGATTGTCTTACATGTTAGAAATGATGCTTAGGTTATATGGAAACCATGTTAGGACCCGCAGTGGTCGTGAACTTGCTATATTGACCGTTAAATTGTTGTCTTGTACTCAGTCATTGTTTTCTTATGCATTTTGTCCCAGCTCTCTCCCATGATTTGATTTATACTTGTTATAGTCTTTATTTGGGTTGTTGTTATGATAATATTGAGGCTGGAAAGGCTAGTGATAGATATACGGCCTAACTGCCGGGTTGAGAGCTGCACGAGATATGTTGGATCGGACGGTGCGCCGCAGTAAATGATGGATCGGATTGCACGCCGCAACAATCCTTCGGGCCATGCTATTGAATCGGGCTGCACGCCATAGCAGTACTTGGATCGGGTTGCACGCCAAAACAATATATGGATCGGGTTGCACATCGCAACAATATTGGGCCGGGCTGCACGTCACAACAATATAGCGCTTGGGTTGTAGGATCCCCTCCGGAGTCTGTACACCCCCATTGAGCGCAGTTACCTTTGATTGTGAGTATTGAGGCTGAGAGGCGAGTGATGGAGCTATTGAGATAGATGAGTGACAGTAGCCCTGTGAGGCTGTACTTACTCTTATTTTGATGTTGCACTTCGTTGGTATTTGTTGTTGTTGTTAAATTTTCTGGAGGGCTTATATTGTTGTATCTGAGCTCAAAATATTTTGATTTAAAACAACGAATTGAAAGCATGCATACTTTTCTTGCTGAAATTACTGAAATGAACTGCATTTGTGTAGCTCGTCACTGCTATTTGGTTCCTTATTTAATTTTGTTACTTATTAAGTTGGAAGTACTCAAGTTACTCCCTGCACCTTGTGTGCAGATTCAAGTGAGCCTGTTCGCAGAGATCGTTGAGTCTGTACACTTGTGGTTGTCGGAGACATACGAGGTAGTTGCCATCGTCCACAGCCTTTGATTCTCCTCTATCATTATGTTTTCTTTCTGTTTGGGTATTGTTGGAACATTGTAAACTCTGATTCTAGTCTGGTTTAGATGCTCATGACTTAGTGACACCCCTATCGGCTATTTTTCCGCACTTATGCTTAATTGGGTTTTACCTCATATTTATGAGAAATTTCGGTTATTTTAAATGTCTTAATTCATTTCTGTTAAATTTTGAAAGTGTTTTTGAAAGGTCGGCTTGCCTAGTACCACGATAGACACCATCACTATGGGTTAGGTTTTGGGTCATGACAAGTTGGTATCAGAACCTAGGTCACATAGGTCTCACGAGTCACGAGCGGGTTTAGTAGAGTCTTGCAGATCGGTATGGAGACGTTTGTACTTATCTTCGAGAGGCTATAGAACCTTTAGGAAAATTCCACGTTCTTGAATTCTTGTCGTGTGAATCTATTGATTCTAGTAACTAAAGATCTGTTGTTTCATTCTCTCACAGATGGTGAGGACTCATGCTACCGGTCAGGAGAGCCAGCCACCAGTACCACCAGCCAGGGCCACGAGAGGTCGAGGCCGCGGTAGAGGCCGTGATAGGGGCAAAGGTGCAGCCCGCACAGCAGCCGGGGCAGTACTTGCAGATCCACCAGTTGCCCCAGATCAGGACCAAATTTCAGTTGTTGATGCACCAGCTCAGGCACCACCTGTGCCAATTGTGATTCCAGGCCTTTAGGATGCCTTAGCTTAGATTCTGACCACGTGTACCAGTCTTGCTCAGGCGGTCTTTATTCCGGCCGCAACAGCCACTTCTCAGGCTGGGGGAGGTGCTTAGACTCCCGCTACTCACACACCATAGCAGGTTGTACAGGGATTCTAGACACCGGGGGCACCACCCGCCTAGCCGGTTGCAGCTGCTCAGGACTATATGGTTCCTGCTATGCTTGAGGATGCGCAGCGTAGATTAGAGAGGTTTGGGAGACTCTAGCCTTCATCTTTCAGTAGTGCAGAGGGAGAGGATGCACAGGGTTTCTTGGACAGGTGTTAGAGGATACTCCATACATTAGGTATTTTGGATACTAGTGGGGTCTCGTTCACTACCTTTCAGTTCTCTGGGGTTGCATTCAGTTGGTGGGAGGCTTACGCGAGGTGAGGCTGGTCGGTGTAGCACCCCTTACTTGGCAGCAGTTCTCCGTTGTCTTTCTGGAGAAGTTCGTGCCTTAGTCCCGCAAAGAGGAGTTGCGCAGACAGTTTGTGGAGCTGTTTTAGGCTGATATGCCTATGACGCAGTATGAGATGCGATTCTCGGAGTTGGCCCGTCATGCTATCTGGTTGGTTCCCACGGATAGGGAGAGGATCAGGAGGTTTATAGATGGCCTCACTTATCAGTTGTGATTGCTTATGACCAGAGAGAGTGTTTGGTGCTACTTTTGCTGAGGTTGTCGACATTGCTCGGCATATTGAGATGGTTCGCGGTCAGTAGAGGGTTGAGAGAGAGGCCAAGAGGCCTCGTGGACAGGGTGGATTTAGTGGTACTCCTTCTAGGGGTCAGTTCCATCATGGTAGTGGCCGTCCATTCAGACATACTCAAGGCGACTCGCCCATATCACGGTGGTGCATCATTTGGCCATGGTTCTCATAGTTATCAGCAGGGTCGTTCATCTCTTGGTGACCTTCTAGCGCAGAGTTCTTCTCGTGCTTTATCAAGTCAGGTTTGTGTATACCAGATCCTTCTACTAGTTATCTCGGTGCTCGGCAACTCCCTTTAGTCCCCAACACCAGCACCAGTGTGTTGCTATGAGTGTGGGTAGTTTGGTCACATGAGGAGAGAGTGTCCCCATCTAGTGGGAATGCCCGCTCCACAGAGGAGTCAGTCTATGTCATCATCCTCAATTCCTCCACCACCAGCCCAGTCAGCTAGGGGTGGAGCCCAGTCAGCTAGGGGTCGCCCGATAGGGGGAGGCATATCAGGGGGTGGCCAGGACCGTTTCTATGCTCTTCCTATCATACCAGATGCTATTGCTTCTGATGCTGTAATTACAGGTATTATTTCAGTTTACCACAGAGATGCCTCTGTGTTATTTGACCCTGGTTCCACTTATTCATATATTTCCTCATAGTTTACACATTGTTTGGATATTCCCCGTGAGTCTTTATTTTAATCTGTTCATGTATCTACTCCTGTGGGCGATACTATTGTTGTGGACATCGTATATCGGTCGTGTGTGGTGAATATTAGGGGTATGGAGACCCGAGTGGATCTTTTGCTGCTCAGTATAGTCGATTTTGATGTGATTTTGGGTATAGATTGGTTGTCTCCATGTCATGTTATTCTAGATTGTCACGCTAAGACCGTTTATGAACCATCCCCTATCTTAAGGGAGTTTGCGAAGTATTATTTATGTTGCACGGGGTGATCCTTTGGGCTAAAAAACTTAGGACCCCCTCTCTTTTTTTCCTTTACATACTTGTTACATATACTTAGTATTTTAACATAGACCAATGTTGTGGTATCATTTTAATCATTAAAGATTAGTACCAATTCCCTTTGTGTTATAAATAGTTCTTTGTTTATTTGATCACCTAGACTAATCCACATAGTTTTTAAGATCGACCGGGACCCATAGTTGTAGACCTCGAAGAGTGCCTAACACCTTCTCTTTGAGGTAATTTGGGCCCTTACCCGATCTTTGGTGGAGTTGACTGGTCAAAATAGAGTTACTTGCAAGTAGGTTCCCTAACGCACATTAAACCGTTAGGGGGCGACTCTTCTTTTTTCATACAAATTTAAAAGAGTTGTCACACGTCGAATCTCGATTTCCAGAGAAAAAGGGGTGCGACAACATGGAGACTCTGCTGGGGATTTACTCTTAGGCTCTTACCATAATGAATTTGGCTTATGTGGATTCCTTTATTTGTTACATGCACATCCCTTCCCTTACTCACCTCTATTTGTTTAAATCCGCTACGGCATGCACATCCCTTCCCATACTCACCTTTATTTAAATCTGCTATGACATACTCATCCCTTCCCCCTATTCACCTTTACTTGCTATGATCGCTCTTTTATATTGTCAAAGTTGCTATATCATGTCTACTTCCTTACTTACTTTATTACATTCTTGCATATATTGTACGAACTAAACTGACTTTTTCCTTTTGTCTTTATTTTCTACGTTTTTCATATTTACTTTGCTATTGTATTTACTGCTTTCACATATTTTATCATGTAAATACTTGGCAACGTGTTATTATCTCTGCATAAAGCATACTCCACATCATACTCCACTCGTGCGGATTATCAATATAGCGACGCTTGATGAGTGTCCGTGCTCTTCCAAAATTACCTTTTAAAATCGGAAAGGCTTATTTGCGGTAGACTAGTCGATCAGCGGTGCAATCGACTGTCCCGTTCCTTTCCCTCTCAAGTTGTCCACTTGGGAGTACCCGTCTAGACCATTCTAGAAATCCTACTCTAACTTGAAATGTACATGCATCATGCTAAACCTAGTATAGTATGGACAGTTATTAATGTAACAAACCACTAAGATAAACCTTGTCCAAAGTCCGACGTGATTTACACAATCCCAATGGACACTATCATATTATGTGCATTTCTTGGAGAAAATGAGCCAATGTTTTGATCATTATTGCGTTAATAACCAAATCTGGAGGCGGAAAGGGTCTAAATTTTGTTTGTTTGCAGAAAATTAGACATGAAGTCCCCAGGTTCAGTATGGTCCAAAGCATCCCACCCTTGATATTCGATTGGTGGAAAGACATTGCATATTGCGACAAGAACCATGTGAGAAGAGTATTGGATAAATTGCCATCCTTGCTAAACATTCAGCCAATTTAGGTCATTGATTGAGGCCGCTACCATGTTCTGGGACGAGAAAAGGGTCGTCTTTTGATTTGGCGACATTGAAATGACTCCTCTCCTGGAAGAAATAGGACGCTTCTAAAGATGTTAGGTTTCAATAAAAATGACGAGCTTCTCTGTTTAAAGAAGTCATACATCCCTTTAAAATTTCATTATGAACGGTATGGGCATAACAAGTCATATTGTCTTCATCATGATGAACTTGCCATTACTTCCTTGGGTTGGACGCACCTCCAGGTTTATGTATTCATCGTCTGCTTCTTGGGGTTGTTGATATTTCTAATGAAATGGGGAAAGCTCCATAATCTCTTAGCCATGGTCGTTAGGACTTTGATGAAAGACATCGAAGGACAAACTTATACCATCGTCCCTATGAGTTTAGATGAAATATACGGCGCTCTAGATCGATGAAAATAGGGATTTGGACAATTCGAAGGTTGTAATCTGTTACTACAAGTTTGGCTATTGGTACACTTTCAAAGGGGAGAATATCATCAAGATCTTCTGCGACGGCCGTTTAATGATCACATAGCTTACCATCACCTAAAGAAAATGACATTTATCCCAGACAGGTTTGCACAACCTGAAAATGTTGTAAGTTCGGTGTGTTTCTTCAGAAACCTGACAGACGAGTAAGTACTTTGGATGTTTGAGTTGTTTCCTAGCAGTGAGTTACTCATCAGGTCAAGAGAGACTACTCATCTGGTACTGATAGGCTTACGAGGAATCTATCCTTATGCTCCTATAAGGGTAATAAGACAAGCGGGAAGAAAACAAGTATTACCTCGGGTTTCCAACATGGTCTAATACAAGGAAGATTTCAAAGGGGACGTCATTCCATTCAAGTTTGAGGCGCAACATATGTGGAACTAGAAGATCATTGTGGAAAAAGAAACCATTGATCTAGACAGGGATCATGCTGGTAATGTGTACTTCTATCCATTGTGGTTGGTGGACGATATAGAGGGAAACGTCAAGCCAGGAGTCAGTCTGAAAGGTAGGATCATAGATGACACTACTGAGGCATAGGTTAAGTATAGAAGGTTGCGCAAAAGGGTTTTCGAGTGTGAAGCTAATCATTTGGAACAACACAAAGTTAATATGAAAGCAATAAAAGAATGGAAAGAAATTGCCACTAAGTCAACAAAGAGGTTGAGATACTTGGAACAAGGATTGATAGAGCTTGAAGGAAAGAGGAGGAAGAGACTCTCAGATTGTCAAAGCACGAATGGAAGTAACGGAGGGCATCTAGAAAAGGCTTACTTACTGTTGGATACGCGCGATCTGCGGAACCTAATTGATAGAGTCAAAAGAGCCAAGCATGGGGAAGGTCCTTCAGGGACCAAGTAGACTAGGAAATGATATTCTTTACTACTTTCTAGCTTAGATTTAGATTTGGATTGTAATAAGGCTAAATGCCATTAGTAACTTCATTATTATTGTTGATTTAGTAAAGGTTTGGCTCATTTTTCGCATTAATGAAATGACGCAATTATTGGCATCAATTTTCTCCAAGTCTATGTGTCGCTTAGGCCGACCTCAGGCATAATGAGGTCCCCCAAATTAGGACGCGAATTATTGCATAACTTTGCACAACATGTTTTAATACTGTAAGCATTCTTTCAACATTTCTTACTAATTTGGCTACCTTTTGTTTTGTTTTTATTTTCTTTTGATTATTCCCATTCCCCAAGGTTGGTTCGTGCATACTGGCATCATCAGCATATCACACTAGATCTAGAGGTCCTCCACCTCCTCCTCCACCAAGCGATCCCAAAGGTAAAGGAAAAAGGAAGATGGATGATTTGAGTGGTATCAGAAAAGACAATGCTACCATGGCAGAAAACGTTGAAACCTCGGATGGTCGAAGTACTCCGGCACAGAATGAATTGGTCTTACGTGTGGAACACAATATATTAGAACTATAAGGCTAACTTGAGCAGGTCCGAAACTTGGAAAACCTTTCTATCACTCTCAATGTACCCGACATTAACCGGCGATATTCGACTACCTAGAACCAGACACCACCATAAAACACACAAAACCAAAACCCACCGCCAAATTCTCCTGCACCACACTAGTATCCCATACCTCCTCAGAATCTTAAACCTCCACCAGTACCAACTCCATAACAACACCCTAATCATCTAGCTCAATACCCACAAACCACTACTTATCACACTCCCCGGAATGAACCACAACCTACTCCTGATCCACAAAACTCAACCAATGACCACCCTTATACCCTAGTTCCCGGAGTCCACCAAAGTAATCCGATATATGTGGAAACATTACCCCTATACATACCCAAATCGACCAAAAAAGACATGCTCATTAAGATCATGGAGGAGGAACTCAAGAAGCTTACTAGTAGAGTTCAAAATATTAAAGTCGGTAAAGGCGTTGAAGGTCTAAAATTTGAGGACCCATGTATTCAGCCGGATGTGGAACTGCCCGAGGGTTACAAACCTCCCATGTTCGAAATGTTCGATGGGACTTGTGATCCGGAAGTGCATTTGAGAACATATTGTGACAAACTTATAGGAGTGGGAAAGAATGAACAAATCTGCATGAAACTGTTCATGCGAAGCCTCACAGGAGATGCTTTGTCTTGGTACATCAGTCAAGACCCAAAGAAGTGGTTTAGTTGGGTAAGCATGGCATCAAAATTCATGGACAGATTCATATTCAACACGGAAAGTGCGCCAGACGTTTTCTACATTCAAAACCTCAAGAAAAAGCCAACAGAAACCTTCCTCGAGTATGCTACTCATTGGAGATCAGAAGCCGCGAAAGTAAGGCCAGCACTTGAAGAAAAACAAATGAACAAGTTCTTCATCAGATCTCAAGACCAGTAGTATTATGAAAGGTTAATTGTTATTGAAAATCACAAATTCTTCGACATCATCAAGCTAGGAGAAAGAATAAAAGAAGGCATTAAGAGTGGGATGGTAACGAACTTCGAGGCGCTGCAGGCCACGAACAAAGCTTTGCAATCGGGATGTATTTCAAAAAAGAAAGAAGTAGGTGCCGTAATGGTAGCCTAGGGTCCTAAGTATCCTCTCACATACCAAACACCTCCACCCACATACCAACAACCTGCTACCACCTATCATGCCTGTAATACACAACCCACATATTACCACTCTCCACCACTCGCCCGCCAAAACTACCAAAACCCACGACCAAATTTTGACCGAAGACCACCTAGACAATACACCCCAATTTTCGAACCCATAGACCAATTGTACGAGAGGATGAAGGCTGCTAGTTAGTCACTCCCATTCCTGTCGTTGCTATGGATAATTCTTCCAGTGTATCAACACCAACAACACATGTGCCTATCATTCAGGCATGAAGGGTCATACCATTGATGAGTGTCGAACATTGAAAGATAAAATTCATACATTGATCTAAACTAAGGTCATACAGGCAAAGGAAGTTGCACCAAATATTCGTAACAATCCTCTCCCGTATCACAGAGGTGAGGGAGTGAATGTGATAGAGACAGATGAAGAATGGGACTTGGAGAGGTCAATAAGACTCATTCGAGAGGGAGATGCTCCTAAAACATCTCCAGTCATCCTCACGTCGGTTGTTGTCCAAACCCAGGCACCGTTTGAAGTTGGGGTATCTACACAGTTCACCGTGATGGTAGCTCCCATGTCATCCTACCAGTCTGATGCCAATCCATGGGACTATGTTGCGGAAGCAAGAAGAAAAGGAAAAGCAAAAATAAAGGAAACATGGGAAGCACAATGTATGACTAGAACTGGCCGAGTTTACACACATGAGAACCTGGGAGGAACAAGAAAGGAAGTTTTATCTATGCCGCCTATTGTCGATACTGGCAATGATGATCTGTCACTGCTTCCAAAACTCAGATACACACGGGAATGCTTTGATGAAGGTGTTGAGTGAATCTTATGTACCCACCAACATCACTAGTTAGGATATGGCTAACATGGTTGGACATGTATTGGAGAGTCACAAAATCACCTTTCATGAAGATGAATTACCACGAGAAGGATTGAATCAAAACAGGGCACTATACATCACAATGCAATTTGAGGATAAGTACATCTCTAGGGTCCTGGTAGATGGGGGTTCAAGTCTCAACATATGCCACTGACTACTCTGAAGAGATTAAGTAAAGGCCTGCACGACATACAGATGGTAAGCATGAATGTGAAAGCATTTGATGGATCTAAGAGAGCTACCATTATAGAGATCAACCTCAGTCTACAGATGGTCTTAACTTGGTTTGATATCGAGTTTCAGGTGCTGGATATATCTCCTAATTACAACCTATTATTGGGACGACCATGGATACATGCTGCTGGTGTAGTGGCTTCAACCCTGCACTAGGCTGTGAACATTGAGTGGAATCTTCATGAGATGATAATTCATGGAGATGGAAGTAACCCCATTTACACCAATCAAACTATTCCAGTCATCGAAAATAGAAAGAAGCTGGGTGGAGAAACATACCATCACATTGAGCGAGTCAGCGCAATTCAAAAGGACCAATGGTAGAGCAAAAACATAGAGAGCATACTTCTATTGATAGGGTATGAACCTGGCAAAGGGTCTCGGCAAAACTCTCCAAGGGATCACCAAACCCGTACAACCACAACGCCATGGCATGACTTTTGGACTCGGATATGAATACACATGGCAGGACTATCAGGATTGGTCACCACCATGGCGTGGCCCTTATTATCCTATAGAACAACCAACACCACCTCTGAACCAGACATTCCATCAAGCTGACCTGATGTGGGGATCCGAGGAAGATGAAGTTTTAACGGGCATGAGAAAGTTATTTATAGACGAAGAGGATATGGACTGCAGTGCAATAATTGAGTAGGAGGAGGAAGACCTTACCATTCAGACCGTGGAGAAAGTATGTTCTCAAGAACTGGACTACTGTACCATCTCAGGCCCATTAAGTTCCTAGGTAGCCTAGCAAATTAGCATGAATCATTTAAAAATATAGTTTTGAGCATTTGAGACATTTTTCAGCATTTTGTTTTGAAATAATTGCTCGAGTCATCAAGCCTCACTTGTTGACATTTTAAGATTTTATTAATGCATTACTGCTTTTCGTATTTATTATTATTCTTTACATTTTCTTTTTCCGCATTATTATTACTTATCCCGATACACCTACGACTGTGATGTGTAATGAGACAACGCGACATGAGGATAGTGATTCAGAGAATCTGGAAGATGATATAATACATGAGGAAATCATTAGAGAAGTGGAAAACATTGAAAATAAACCAAAGTCTAATTTGGAGGAAACTGAGACCGTTAACTTAGGGGATTCCGAAACGGTAAAGGAAACATATGTAAGCATTCATCTATAACCATCAAAGAAGGAAGAGTAAATCATATTCCTAAAAGAATATGAATATGTCTTTGCATGGTCCTATGAAAATATGACTGGTTTGAGCACATCCATAATGTCTCACAAGCTACCCACATGTGTCCACCAGTAATGCAGAAGCTCAGAAAATTCAAGTCGGATATGAGTTTGAAGACAAAAGAAGAGGTCACAAAGCAAATCAAAGCCAAGGTTCTCCAAGTGGTCGAATATCCAACTTGGTTGGCCAACATTGTGCTAGTTACAAAGAAAGAGGGGAAAGTTAGAGTATGTGTTGACTATCGAGATCTGAACAGAGCAAGTCCCAAAGATAATTTCCCACTGCCCAACATACACATATTGATTGACAATTGTTCCAAGCATGAGCTACAATGCTTTGTGGATTGCTTCACAGGATACCATCAGATATGGATGGATGAAAAGGATGCCGAAAAGACAGCCTTCATTACACCATGAGAGATATACTGTTATAAAATGATGCCGTTTGGTCTGAAGAATGCTGGGGCCACCTACATGAGAGCCATGACAACAATCTTCCATGACATGATACACAAGGAAATAGAGGTGTACGTGGATGGAGTTATCATCAAATCTAAAAGAAGTTCGGATCATATAGCATACTTGAAGAAGTTTTTCGACCGGCTTCAAAAATACAATTTGAAGTTGAATCCTGCAAAATGTGCTTTCGGAGCCCATGCGGGAAAATTGTTAGGATTCATTGTCAGTCACCGAGGGATTGAGTTAGACCCATTAAGGGCCAAAGCTATCCAATACCTACCACTTCCAAAGAATAAGAAAGATGTGATAAGATTTTTAGGGCATCTCAATTACATCAGCAGCTTCATTGCACAATCAACTATGATATGTGAGCCAATATTTAGGATGCTGATGAAAGATGCTGCAATAAGTTAGACTGAAGAAAGCCAGAAATCCTTCAACAAAATCAAGGAGTATTTATCTAAACCACCTGTTCTGGTCCCACCAAAACCAGGAAGGCCTCTGCTACTTTATTTGTCCATATTGGAGGGAGCGTTTGGTTGTATTTTGGGACAACATGATGAAACTGGAAGAAAGGAGCAGGTGACATATTATATGAGCAAGAAAGTCACGCCTTATGAAGCCCGGTATTCTTTGCTGGAATGCACCTACTGTGCTTTGCCGTGGATAACTCAAAAATTGAGGCATTATTTCTGTGCATACACTACATATCTCATATTAAGGATCGTTCCGCTAAAGTAGATCTTTCAGAAAACCATGCCTACGGGAAAGAAGCAAAGTGGAAAATATTGTTGATCGAATTCCACATCGTTTATGTAATTTATAAGGCGGTTAAAGGGCAAGCATTGGCAGATCAACCAGCAGAAAATCCCGTAGACGAAGAATACGAACCATTGAAAATGTAGTTTCCTGATGAGGAGGTGTCATTTGTGGGACAAGATCTCATCGAGGTATATGATGGTTGGAGAATGTTCTTTGACGGAGCATTAAACTTCAAAAGAGTGGGTATCGGGGCTATCTTAGTATCAGAAACCGGCCAACACTATCTGGTATCCGCAAAACTCAGGTTTCCATGCACCAACAATATGGCAGAATATGAGGCTTGCATTTTAGGGCCTAGATTAGCCATTGACATGAATGTTCAGGAGCTGCTGGTAATTGAAGATTCTGATCTTTTGGTGCATCAGGTTCTAGGAGAATGGGCTATGAAGAACACCAAAATATTACTATATCTGCATTGTATACAAGAGCCACTTTGTCTTCCATGATTTAGAACGAGTTCGTAGATGCGTTAGCCACTTTGTCTTCCATGATACAACACCAAGACAAGAATTTCATTGATCCTATACCAATAGGGATTCATAAACAACCCACTTATTATGATCATGTTGAAGAAGATATTGACGAAAATCCATGGTTCCATGACATCAAGACGTACCTGAAAAAGGGAGAATAACCAGAGGCTGTTACCCATACTTAGAAGTGCACGTTTCAAAAAGTAGCCAACTATTTCTTTCAAAGCGGGGGAATTCTATATAGAAGGACTTCTGACATAGGTTTACTACGGTGTGTCGATGCCAAGGAGGCATCCAGATTGCTCGAGAAAATACATGCCGAAACTTGCGGACCGCACATGAATGGCTTCATCTTAGCCAAGAAGATACTAAGAGCGGGGTATTTCTGGATGACTATGGAAACAAACTACCTCAAGTATGTTCAGAAGTGTCACCAATGCCAGATACATGCTGACATGATACGAGTACCACCCAATGAACTCAATGCAACAAGTTTACCCTGGCCTTTATCTGTTTGGGGTATCGAAGTCATCGGCCCAATCAAGCCCGCTGATTTAAATGGGCATAGGTTCATTCTGGTGGCCATAGACTACTTCACAAAATTGGTTGAAGCTGCATCTTATAAAGCGGTAACTAAGAAGGTTGTAGCGAATTTTGTTCGGGACCGCATTGTTTGTCGATTTGGAGTACCAGAGTCAATCATTACTCACAACGCCCCCAATTTAAACAACGATTTGATGAAATCCATGTGTGAAACATTCAAGATAAAGCATAAGAATTCCACAGCATATAGGCCATAAATAAACGGAGCTGTAGAAGCCTCCAATAAGAATATCAAGAAAATATTGAGGAAAATGGTGGATAATTATAAACAATGACACGAGAAGCTGCCATTTTCTTTGCTTGGATATCGTACCACACTTCGCATATCAACTAGGGAAACTCCCTACCTATTGGTTTATGGTGCCAAAGCTGTTATTCCTGCCAAAGTAGAAATCCACTCTCTAAGAATCATACAAGAATCTGAGCTCAATGATGCAGAATGGATACGAAGCCGCTATGGATAACTAGCTCTCATTGATGGGAAAAGAATGAATGCAGTATTTCACGGTCAAATCTACCAGAACAGAATGGAAAGAGCCTTCAATAAAAGGGTCATGCCAAGGCAATTCACATTAGGGCAATTGGTGCTAAAGCGAATCTTCCCACATCAGGATGAAGCCAAGAAGAAGTTCACACCCAACGGGCAATGTACCTACATGGTTCATCGGGTACTAACAGGAGGAGCACTTATTCTTGCAGAAATGGACGGAGAAATTTGGTCGAAACCTATCAATTCAGATACAATCAAGAGATACTATGTTTAAAATTGTTTGCATTTTCCCATTTGATGTAACTGAACTACGCTTAACCTGATTCCCGTTTAAGAGGGGATACGTAGCACCCCTGTGGGTTCGGTAACATCCTAATAAAATCTTCATTTCCACATGATCAGAAACTGGGGCAGGATATCGAGTTTGTCCGATTACATAACGTGTGTAACACCCAAAGGATGTATTGTCAGGAGTATGCATTTAAACTGGGGTCGAATTTTGAGGAGGACCCTCAAAATCCTAAAGCAAAGAGGTTGTAATGTCTCTAAATGTGTTGCAGTCATCGGTTCATCTAAATTATTTTATCTCATGCATTATTATATATTTCAAAATAACTACACTTCTACAAATAATTTTATCAAGTGCACGCATGCTTTTCGAAAACTTCATTTCTGCGGCAGCCACATGTTACCCAGGGTAGCTCAAGCAGGACCCCAAGACGAGAATGAGGGCAAAGCAGGAAATCAAGAGCACGAACCAACCACTCCCCGCAAAATCTCACAATTTTCCTTTGAATGTAGGTACGACAAACATAACAGTAATATTCGCAAATACATAAGCACAACCAAATCACTACCTTCATGACAACAAGTTGCTAAACGCAAATACATCAAGCTAAGAAATACTTTACTCCCTCGCAGCTGATCATTTCTTTTCTTGCATAAGGCGAAGCCCTGCCTTTCTCTGCATGAGACTAAGCGTTGTCTCCATTTCTTTCATAAGGCTAAGCATCGCCCCCATAATTGCATAAGTCTAAGAATTGAATTTCTTTGCACGAGACTACGCACTGTCTCCATTTCCTGCATGAGGTTAAGCATTGCCTCCGTAATTGCATAAGGCTAAGCACTTCCTTTCTTTGCATGAGACTAAACATTGTCACCATTTCTTGCATGAGGTTAATCATTGCCTCTATAATTGCATAAGGTTAAGAATTGCCTCCATAATTTCATAAGTCTAAGCACTGCCTTTTATTGCATAAGGCTAAGCACTACCTTTCTTTGCATGAGACTAAGAACTGTCTCCATTTCTTGCATGTGGCTAAGCATTGCCTCCATAATTGCATAAGGCAAAGAACTGCCTTTCATTGCATAAGGATAAGCACTCTGCCTTTCCTTGCATGGGACTAAGAACTGTCTCCACTTCTCGCATGAGGCTAAGCATTGCTTCCGTAATTGCATAAGGCTAAGCACCGCCTTTTCTTTGCATGAGACTAAGCACTGTCTCCCCTCCTTTGCATGAGACTTGGCATTGTCTCTATTCCTTGCATGAGGCTAAGCATTTCCTTTCCTTGCCAGAGATTAAGCATTGTTTCCTTTCCTTACATGAGACTAAACACTGTCTCCACTACACTGCAAAAGGCTAAGCACTATCCACTTCCTTCGCATAACACTAAGCCTTGTCTTCTATTGTCTTATCTCGTCATTGCATACAACTAAGAACCATATATTTGCATTATATAGGCTAAAATATTTCCATTTTGTCCGAAGGCGTCATAGTCCGAAGGCACCATCCTCATAGTCGGGAGACACCATTTCATGGCCGGAGGATCTCTCGAAATTACACATCATTATTCAAAGGCGTCATAGTCCATAGGCATCATCCTCATGGCCCGAGGACACCATTTCATGGCCTGCGAATCCTGTATCATACACTTCATGGTCCAGGACGTCATGGTCTAAGGACATCATCCTCATCGTCCGAAGACAACCTTTATGGTCCAAAGCGAATTTGCATCATGTTTACATTGTCGCAATGACCCATATATGTTCGCATGCACTGTGTTTTAAGTTTTGCAGGTAATTCGGGAGGTAACTGTTCTACGAACGAGAGCAATCTTTGCTCCAGTTTATGTTCACAACGTTCATATCCTTTGACTACCTCGAACGTAACCAACTACCAATAATTGACTACCTTTTACTTCATGACTGTTCAAATATCTACCTCATACACCCGTAACATCCAAAATTTGCATTCATGAATCCATATAAAATTTTCCATTACTTACAACACTATCCTACCCAAAAGAACCTCTTCGACACATACGACCATTCTTATAACAACTTTGTCAGTTTTGTTCGATGTTGGATCCAGAACTATACATAGCCTGATTCCCGTAACACCAGGGATATGTAGGAAATTCAGGAACCATAGTTCGACCCCATTTTTCAATCACATCATTCCCCACTCAATTCGGCCAAAATTGATCATTATTTTCTTTACCCGACAACTCTTTCATCATTTTCGGGTAAAGATGGGCAGTTGTTGATACCCAATTTTGCCCTCACATTTTTTCAAATAGTATATATATTTTCAAAAAGTCAATTTTGTATCATTATTTGATTTACAAAATTTATACAAGTATTTTCCATAATGTTCTGCAATTTTTAGAGATTTAAAATTAATTTTCTTTCATTTGAATTACATAAAACATTATTCCTTAAAATATTTATGATGCCGTAATCATCCAAATTTTGTTATTTATACCCATATACATGTTTTAGATATTGTTTTACTTCAGTTTACGTAATTGCATTTAAATTTCTGAGCTATCTACCGAATTTTACAGTAATAACCTATATTCTACTCATAATTGTATACATTACATTATTTGTGCTAAAATAGCGTTCCTTATATATTTAAAATAGTAAGCTATTATTTTTAAGTATTTTTCTGCATAAATAACAATTTTTATCATTTATTAATCATTTTATATAATTTACTTTTTTGATAAATTTTGTGTATTTAAATTATAGCCCAGTTGCTAAGCCAATTTCGGACCAAATTTGACCCAAATCCTTAGCCCAACAACCCCCAGCCCAAGCTAAATGACCATTTACTAAACCTCGACCCACTTCAAACGACCCACCCGTTCAATTTTTTAATCTTGGCCGTTGATCTCTCAAAATCAACGGCCCTTGTTCATTCCCTTACCTTATTAATCTTCTCTCACCATTGGTCGTCCATTTATGGTGTTACTTAGGTACTTGCCTAAGTTTGGCAAGTATCACTTCCGAGATGAGGCTAGAATGGCTCGAATCTTTGATTTTGGGTGTTATTCAATCTATATACACTCAATGAAGAGCGATTTGCACTCTTAGTTTGATTTTCAGACGATTGTTCCCTAATTAGGATTTGGGACTCTCCATCTCCTTTACTGATTTTTGATTTGCATGTAATATTTTATTTCCTTATTTGCACTTAATTGATTATTTTTCATGTTTGTTATTTCAATTTTACTACTATATAAACCCCTCCCCTAATTCCCTTTGGACAGAACTGGAATCGCTTAACAACTACTATTATTCTCTCACTTTCATCTTATATATTGTCTCTGCTCTCTTGATTATGGCCGGCTGAAAGCGAAGGCCACCAGAATCTTCTCTATTGCCCTCTCTAGTGCGAGCACTGCTCGGGGCTCACTGAAGCTCCTGTGAACTCTGACACACTAGGACCTGGGGTTATCATTGTTGTCTTTACTTTGCTGTCACTACTGAGATTCTGAGTTACTCACTCTTTTGCTCGATTATCTTCGCAACTGGTTAGCATTCTTGACCCTTTACAACCTTAATTATTATTCCTCTACTTGTTCATGTATGTGTGTTATGTACGCCAACACTGTTTGAACTTTTAGACAAGAATGCCTTAAAGCTTCTTTGTTATTTATGATGTTCAGCAGTTTCATGTTCTCTAGTATCGAACTTGATAGGTTTGAACATATGTAGTAGACCTTCACTCTACGTATTTGATTCAAGTAGTTTTTGTCCTTTTAAGTTTTGCTTGAATGGTCATGCTCATTTTAGCCTTAACATCATGTCCTTTTCTTGATATGAGTTCATATCCACTCCTTGGATTTCTGGGATCCTTGTAAAAATTGTTTGCTAAAAATCTGCTTTGATAAATCTCCGCCTACTAATCTACTATTTCCTACAAAATAATTCTTGACTCTCTTGTGTTATAGCATTGTCTTAATATATAGTCAAGCAGGTTTGTCTGCAATTTGTAACTCTTATGATTGTATCCCTTGATCTGTCAATCCTGCACTCTTAGCATTGCTTCTAGGATAGATACCAATGTGTAGTTCTCTCATGTGAGGTTGACTAACATGAATTCTAATGTTTGTTTGTCCTATTAGCATATTCTTTTACCTATTATGAGTTATGTAGAATCTTTGTGCTATGGTTAATGTCCCTTTAATAAGTTAAGTGTTAGGTTTGTGAAATTGTTCCCACTAACATGTTGTTATGTTGTTTGCAACCACATTCGTATTAGGTTGTCATGTTAAAACTTTTATATAAGGATTGTACTCTGCCTGCTGCTAGTTCATGATTCTGTTATACTATTAGCTAAGGGTCTTTAGGTTGTTTCTGGATCATGCTTTACTTTGAAACTCTTTGAAATGGTTTACTATCCTATGATGCTCAGCCTTGTCACTATCAAACGCTGTTTTTTGAATTACAAATATAGGTGTGCCTCATAGGTATCTTGTGTGCCTTTCTATTTAGTATGATCTTATTTATGTGTCTTGGCTAGAATTGTTGATGGTTGCAGCTAAAAGAATTGAGTATTTAAGTTGAGTATTGTGTTATTTGCATAGCTAAATTTGGCATCCGTTTGGGTGAGTCAGTCATTCATTGGGCCTGGAGTTGGGCCATGTGTGTTATTGGATCTGGGGTACTGGATTCAGGTGCACTCTGATTGTCTTGTGAGCCTGTGGCTTGGGCCTGCTTCTTTTTCAGAGAGTAACACTATTGAAGGCCTGGAATATCCTTGGGTTACTTTTTTACTGGGCCTGTAACTGCTTAGTGGTCTTGTATTCGTTTTAGCCTATGTTTTGTTATTTTCAAGACTTTATTCTTGAGCCTGCATTAATTTGTAAACAAACAATTGGGGTGCTAGTGACAAAGGGTTGGGGAATTCTAATATTTGCATAAATGGGTGGAAAGCATGCCTATAAAATCTATGTGATCTATTCGCTATTTGTTTTACATGTTTGTAATTTCATGAGTAGAAAGCCTGTTTATAGGTGTCACACGCACACACATCACTTAACTTGCCAACGCATGCTATTTCAAGCGATTGATGTACCAGTTTCTATTACTGTGTTTTCTTAGATAACATAGGGCGTAGCAATGCAATATTCTACTTACCTAGGTGTCATGCCTATAGGACGTCGAATAATTAATCTATCAATTGCCTCAATTATCATGGTACTGCTCATAGGTTTAATAATCAATCAACTTCCCACATCATTTGTATCGCTCATCAATGTCAATTGCCAACTATTAGATATCATGGTTCTAGGACATTGTCGCCTGCCTAAGAAATTTGTCCAAAATCAGTGTTGGTCATTTCACTGCCTTTTGCGAACAATATAGAAAATATGCTTATAGGCTTGTAATCTGCAAATCTGTTGCCTGTATATTGCTAAAATCAGAATCACTTAAAAACCATGTCTATAGGACTTATAATGATTTAATCTGTACGTTGTCATAAAATGCATCATTATGTTCGAAACGTTCTATTGCTTAAGTTCGAAACGTTCTATTGCTTAATCTGAAAATCAGTATGCGTGCTTCTTTATTTATGTGTGGAGGCTAACATGAGCCACTCTTTGCTATTATGTGTAGCCCTCTTTGTTTTTGGGAATGCGCGATTAATTTTTCATTTTTGAGCAGCTTGAATAAGTCTAGAACCACCCAAATAGATGTCCAAATCCACCTGGACCATAGGCATGGGATGGGTAGCGCACGCATAGGATGAGACTTAGAACTGAATTAGAACGCCTTTTAAGTAATAACTTCAACATAGTAATTGGGTAGCAGGAGATGATAGTCTGTGCCCGCTGAATAATATGAGCAATCCCCTATCTAAAGGGAGTTTGCGAAGTATTATTTATGTTGCACGGGGTGATCCTTTAGGCTAAAAAACTTAGGACCCTCCTCTTGTTTTATCATTTACATACTCGTTACCTACAGTTAGTCATTTAACATAGAGCAATATAGTGGTATCCTTATAATCATTAACCATTAGTACCAATTCCCTTTATGTTATAATAAAATTCTTCAACTTTTATATTTCTTTATTTATTTGATCACCTAGTCTAATCCAAATAGTTTTAAGTTCAGTTGGGACCCACAGTTGTGGATCTCGAAGAGTGTCTAACACCTTCTCTTTTAGATAATTTCAGCCCTTACCCGATTTTTGGTGGCGTTGACTGGTCAAAAGAGAGTTACTTGCAAATAGGCGCCCTAACGCACCTTAAATCGTTAGGTGGTGACTATTTCTTTATAATATACATTTAAAAGAGTTGTCACCCGTCGAAGCTCGATTTCGCGAGAATAAAGGGGTGCGACACCGATCTCTAGTGGGTTGGTTTGAGACGGGTGAGGCTAGGCTATTGGGTACTGATTTGGTTCAGGATGCTTTGGAGACGGTTAAATTGATTCAGGATCGACTTCGCACGACGCAGTCTAGACATAAGAGTTATGCCGACCGGAAGGTTCGCGATGTGGACTACATAGTAGGAGAGAAGGTACTACTCCGAGTTTTGCCTATGAAAGGTGTTATGAGGTTCAAGAAGAATGGCAAGTTGAGTCCTAGGTATATTTGTCCTTTTGAAATACTTAAGAAGATTGGAGAGGTGGCTTACGAACTTGTATTTCCGCCTAGTCAATCGGGTGTTCACACAGTGTTTCATGTATCTATGCTCCGTAAGTATGTCGGAGATCCATCTCATATTTTGGATTTCAATACGGTTCAATTGGATGGTAATTTGACTTATGATGTGGAGCTGGTGGTCATTTTAGACCGGCAGGTTTAAAGGTTGAGATCAAAGAATATAGTTTCAGTGAAAGTGTAGTGGAGAGGCCAGCCAGTCGGAGAAGCTACTTAGGAGACTGAGCGGGAGATGTAGAGCAAATATCCATACCTATATGAGACTCCACGTATAATCCTAAACCCATTCGCGGACGAAAGTATGTTTAAGAGGGGAAGAATGTAACGACCAGGCCGGTCATTTTGAGTATTAAATCCATGTTCCCCCATTTACTACTTATCTTGTGTTCAACTATAATTATCTGACTTGTTGGGGATGTTTCAAAATGAGTTGGAACACTTAGTTCCAAGAATTAAATCTTAAGTTGAAATAGTTGACCGAACGTTGACTTATGTGTAAATGACTCCAGAATGGAGTTTTGATTATTCCAATAGCTCCGTATGGTTATTTTGAACTTAGGAGTGTGTCCGAAAATGTTTTTGGAAGTTCGTAGTTAAATTAGGCTTGAAATGGCGAAAGTAGGAAATTTAAGTTTGGAAGTTTGACCGTGGAGTTGAACTTTTGATATCGGGGTTGTAATCAAGTTCTTTAAATTTTCATAGGTCCGTTATGTCATTTATCACTTGTGTGCAAACTTTGAGGTTAATCAGACTTGCTTTGATAGGTTTCGGCATCGAATGTAGAAACTGGAATTTCTTAGTTTCATTAAGCTCGAATTGGGGTATGATTCATGGTTTTAGCGTTGTTTGATGTGATTTAAGGCCTCGACTAAATTTGTATGATGTTTTAGGACTTGTTGGTGTATTTGGTTGAAGTTTCGGGGGCCTCGGGTGAGTTTCAGATGGCTAACGGATCAAATTTGGACTTAGAGCAAAGCTAGGAATTTCTGCCTACTGATGTTATCGCACATGTGCAAATTATCACGCAGGTGGAGCTTGGCATCGCAAAACCGTGAGGTCCGCAGAAGCGCAACCACAGAAGCGACAAAATGGTCACAGATGTGTCTTGGGCTAAGGAGGGACTGGACCTCAGAAGCAGACGCTTCTTCGCAGAATTGAGTCCGCTTATGCGGACTCTTGTCTGTAGATTGAAGCTCTGTCGCATAGCAAAAACTTAACCGCAAAAGAGTGACCGCAAATGCGGCCAAGTGAGTCGGAGATGCTAAAATTCCTGGACAGAATAAAATTAGAGGGGTTGCGTGATTTTGGCATATTTGGATATTTCCAACACATGTTGAGGCATCTTTTTCGAGAGAACTCACGGGAATACTTAAGGTAAGTCACTTGTGATCATTTTTAGTCAACAATATTGAATTATCATTGAGTATTTCGATTAGATTACGTGTTTTTGAGGTGATATTCGAGGATTTGGGCCTAGGAATTTGAAATATAAGATTTGAAGATTTTAAGGTCGAGTTGATGTCGGAATTTGGTAAATTTGGTATGTTTGAATCGTGGTTGAATGAATATTTATATTTTGTAACTTTTGTTGGGTTCTGAGATGTGGGGCCCACTGACGTTTTTTGAGTAGAATTTTGGATTTTGTTTGAAAATTAGTATTTTCATATGGAATTAATTCCTATAATTTGTGTTGACTGTATCGAATTAATTGTGACTAAAGGCATATTGGACTAAAGAATTACACGGTTTGAGGTAAGTAACACTTCTAAAATTGGATATGAGGGTATGAATCCCTGAATTATGTGTTATATGAATTGTTTGGAGGTTATGCACATGCTAGATGACGGGCGTGTGGGAGTGCACCGTAGACATTGTGACTTAAATAAATTTCGTAGAGTTACATAATCAACGAATCATGTCATTATTCACATATTCCCCACGTGTTAGAGAAATGGAGCTAAGGCTCGTATTAAAGATCATATTTACGCTACGTGCCGATATTTTGTTACTCAGAGGGTCGTGGCACTGTTGAGTTAATTGTTTTAAAATATAAATTTCATACTCAGCCATGTTCATCCATTTGTGTGGATATTTACGGGATTGAGTTTCACGCCGCAGCATGCCATATTGGCTTTATATTTATTATTTTGGGATCAGGTTGCACGCCGCAGTAGGCCATATTGGCTTTATTTTGTGCTTCGGCTGAAAAAGCCCCTCCAAAGAGTACACCCCCCACAGTGAGCGCAATTGAAGCTTATATTTGGGATGGACTTCCGAGGACATGGAGTTGCCTTATTTATTTATTTATATTAGGGATGGATTTTCCCTGGCATGGATCTTGCCTAATGATATATATTTGGGGATGGATCTTCGCCCGGGATGGATTGGCTTTATACAGTAATGAGTGACTAATTGTCAGTTGATGTGTATATATATGGGATGGTTCTTCCCTGGGCTGGATTGGCCATATATAGTACTCAATGATTGACTATTGTGAGATTCACGTACACGAGGTTTACACTGAGGTGCATCACATACAGGATATACATTGGCATGTACATATATAGATGTCATATTTCTCATATCATTCAGAATTGATCTATTTTACTTGTACTGAGCTTAACCGTTGAACTTGAAAGCATGCCTACATTTCTGTACTGTTATTTCTATACTAGATTGTACCTGTTGAGCTCATCACTACTTTCAGACCAAAGGTTAGCCTTCTTACTTATTGAGTATATGGGGTCGGTTGTACTCATATTACAATCTACACTTTGTGTGCATATCCAGGTACTTCTGGATACGGCGACTGCTAGATTTTAGAGTTTTATCTATTAGAGACTATCGAGGTAGCTGCTTGGCGTCCGCAGAACTTGTCCCTCTTTACTTTCAGTTATTTGTGGTGTTCTATATTTTTTCAGACAGTATTTTTATCAGTCAGATTGTGTTGTTATTTAGATGCTCATGTACTAAGTGACACCGGGTTTTGGGGGTGTATTTATAACACTATTTGTGGGATTTTCAATTAAATTAAAATATTATGTTTTCAAGCTTAAAAGATTATTGTGATTTATTGAGGTTATGAGCTTTCCTAGTATTGAGATAGGCTCCATCACCACATGCGAATTTTGGGTCATGACACAAATAGCCTCGCATCCGCAGCCACCCTAGCTCAGTCCAATTGTCGCTTCTGCTACCCCAAATGCCGCACCTGCGACCCTCAACATGCAGGTGCGATTGCACCAGCAATTGGCCAACACCAACTTTCCTCAACTTCAACTTTCGATCCGATTCCAATCTGAAACTCGTCTGAGGTCCCCGAGACCCCTTCCAATCATACCAATCATTCCCAAAACATGGTGCAAACTTTCTCGAGCCGTCGAATCACACCAAACACATCCAAACTATGAATCGACAATAGAATCCTCTTTTAAACTTTCAAACTTCCAAACTTCGATGAACGCATCCAAACCATACCAAAATATTCCATAATGACGCCAAACGGAATCCCAAACGGACATCGATAAAATCAACGCCCACTCTTAACCAAACTTAGGAAATTGTTAAACATTAAAAATGTTAACTTTTCATAATAAATGTTGAAATGCTACCGGGTGATCCGATACTCAATGCGAACATACTCTCAAGTCTGAAATCATCATACGAACCTATTGGAACCTTAAAATCCTGATTCCGAGGTCGTTTACTCAAATGTCAATTCTTAGCGAATTCTTCCAACTTTAAAGCTTCCGAAATTAGAATTTTCTTTCCAAATCATCTCTGAACTTCCCGAAGTTCAATTCTGACCACACGTACAAGACATAATACCTGAAGTAAAGCTACTCAAGGCCTCACACCGCTAAACGAAGCGCCCGAGCTCAAAACTACCGGTCGGGTCGTTACACATTTGGTCCCCTCTTAAGTTTCTATGATAAATTAATGTCCAAAAATAATATTCGAGGCATTTAAAACAATGTATTACATTTATCCCCTCTTAGGTTTATATAATAAAATATTATAAAAATCTTTTTTAGATTGGTCCCCTCTTAAGTTTCAATAATAAAATGATGTCCATATATAATACGGAAAAGGTTCAATTATGTCCCTGAACTATTGAAAATAGATTAATTATGCCCTCCATTTGCATTTGGTTACAAAATTTCTCTTGTCGTTAATAAAGTGGTTCACTTTTGCCCATCTCCACTAACACACTCCACATCAAGGGTAATTTTATACCCAAATACAAACGAATGGCATAATTGCTCTATTTTCTATAGCTTAGGGGGCATATTTGACCCTTTTTCGTATAAAATAATAATTTTTTGCTGAGTTGAAAATCCATGTTGGAGAAAAAATCTTCTCTGTAAAAACAAAAGAGGGAAAGGAATGTCTTGCCATATCTTTTACATAGTAATTACTACGATGACGAGAAATCTCATCGGAAAATCCCTCCGGCCAGCTGATCACAACCTCCTGCTTCACTTTTATTACTTATTATTTTCTTACTAGATCAAATTTCTGTGAATTGATTTTTATATTCTTTCAACTCCTAGGTCCGAGCATGTAAGATAACCAAACAATACCCCATTTGAGGGACTTGAATCCGGATCTGCTCAAAGGATACAAAGACATTATTCATCATTGATGTATCCGTAATAAAATGACCTTTTACATTGTAATATCAATTTTTAATGCAAAATCTTATTATTCGAGTACCAAGTAATTAATGGTGAAATTTGTTTCGTTTCGTCTTCCTATTTTAATTTGCAATCGCATATCGATACATCCATTAGTTACTATCACAAATTCCACTTTTACATTTCTCTGATGTGCGTATTTGGGTACAAAATCTTTCCCTCCCAAAATGCAAACGAAGGGCATAATTGCTCTAATTTTAAAAGTTTAGGGGCATATTTGGACCTTTTCAACTCAGCAGAAAAGTATTATTTTATACGAAAAAGGTCAAATATGCCCTTGAACTATTGGAAATTGAGAAATTATTCCCTCCATTTGTATCTTGATACAAAATTATACTTGATGTGGAGTCTATTAGTGGGGAGGGGCAAAAATGAACCACTTTATTAACGACAAGGGAAATTTTGTACCTGTAACGACCCGACCGGTCGTTTTAAGTATTACAACCATGTTTTCCCATTTACTACTCAATTTGCACTTTACAGTTGTTATATGACTTGCTGGGGTAATTGGTTCGGGTTAAGTGAGGTTTTGGAATGAATTGGAGCACTTAGTTTTAAGGTTTAAAGTTTAAGTTGAAATAGTTGACCGGATGTTGACTATGTGTAAACAACCCCGGAATAGAGTTTTGATGATTCTAAAAGCTCCGAATGGTAATTTTGAACTTAGGAGCGTGTCCGAAACATTAGTTGAAAATTCGTAGCTAAATTTGGCTTGAAATGACACAGTTAGAAATTAAGTTTGGAAGTTTGACCGGGGAGTTGACTTTTGTGATATCGGGGTCGAAATCCGATTCTGTAAATTGAAATAGCTTTGTTGTGTCATTTATGACTTGTGTGCAGAATTTGAGGTAAATCGGGCTTGATTTGATAGGTTTCGACATTGAATGTAGAAGTTGAAAATTCTTAATTTCATTAAGATTGAATTGGGGAATGATTCGTGGTTTTAGCATTGTTTGATGTGATTTAGAGGTTCGTATGATGTTTTTGGGCTTGTTGGTGTATGTGGTTGAGGTCCCGGGGGCCTCAGGTGAGTTTCGGATGATTAAAGGATCAAATTCAGACTTACGGAAATACTGGAAATTTTTTGTTGCTGGAGTCTTCGCACATGCGCATGAGGGACCGCAGGTACGGCTCGCAGAAGTATCAAAACTGGTCGCAGAAGTGACTTGGGGAAGTCTAGCTAGGAGGCATCGCAGAAGCATCCCGATTCGCGTAAAAGTGCAACCGCAGATGCGGTTTAGATGTCGCATAAGTGACCACTGCTGGCCAAGGCTGACTCGCAGATGCTAGCTTCTTCCGCAGAAGCGTAGGACGCAGATGCCAGATGCGGATTGGTAACGCCAAATGCGGAAGACGCTGGGTAGAAGCTTTAAGTTCAGGGTTTTGTTAGTTTTAGCCATTTTTGGATTTTGGAGCTCGGTTTGAGCGATCTTGAAGAGAAATGGTTTCACACAACTTGGGGTAATTGTTCTTAACTCCCTTGTGATTTTATTGCATGAATTAATCTTCATTTTCGGCGTTAGACTATTGAATTTTCAAGAGAAATCCGAGGAATTTTCTATAATTCCATAAAATGAATTTTTGAGACTTGAACACCGATTCGGAGTCGGGTTTGAGTGAAGTTTGGATGATTGAACTCATAATTGAATGGGTCGTCGGCTTTTTTGAGTTTCGTCAGATTGCGAGACGTGGGCCCCACTGTCAATTTTTCGTGCGGAGTTGGGATTTTATATAAATTGTTAATTTATAAGCATTGGAGTAAATTGAGATTCATTTTGCACATTGTTTGAATAGATACAGATCATTTGGCTTGAATGGAGGATATATGAAGCGTTCGGAAATTGATACGCGTAGAATGGAAATTCTGGAGCATTGTTTAGCTTTCTCGGCATTCGATTCGTCTTGTTCGAGGTAAGTAACATCTCTAATCTTGGAGCTGAGGGTATGAACCCTGATTATACGTGTTATGTGAATTATTTAGAGGTGACGTACATGCTAGGTGACGGGCGTGTGGGAGTGCACCGTACAAATTGAGACTCGGTTGATTCCGTAAAGTTTTGTAGTCAAATTGTGATTCATTCTAGAAATCATGCTTAGGCAAATGTTGGTGTTATTTCCTTATTGGGACCCACTGATGTCAATTCTGCTGTAGAATTATTTGTTTAAATTATAACTTTATACTCAGTCAAGTTCATTCATTTCATATCATATCTCATTCTATGTTGCTATTTATTAATTCATCATATCATCATTTTGGGCATATTTTCATGACACTGTGAGCCCGAGAGACTAGAGAGATTGATGGTTGAGTGAGGCAGAGGGCCTGATTGTGAGGATGATTATGGAATCGGGCTGCACACCGCAACAGGCCATATTGGCTTTATATATATTATTATTTATGGGTTCGGGCTACACGGCACAACATGGTTGACTAATTTATTCTACGATTGGCTTGTTGTAGCGCTTGGGCTGAAGGAGCCCCTCCGGAGTCTCTACACACTCCCAGTGAGCGCAGGTACCTACTGAGTGCGAGTGTCGAGCGATTGGGAGGATTGAGTGATTGGGAGGATTGAGTGACTGGGAGGACTGAGTGACTGGGAGGACCGAGTGAAATGATACTCTGAGAGTATGCATATGCACAGTGATGCATTTTACACTGGCTATCTGGAAAAAAAAAATGAAACATCTTATTTATTCTTGAAAGGAGTTTTGGGGAAATTATTGTTTTCAAACTTACTCATATTTTTGGCAACTTCAGTAAAAGACTTGAGTTTTCACTGATACACTTGAGAGGCAAAACTATTTTCAGAAATCATGATTAAGCTGAACATTTATGTCTGAGTTATTTCTTTTATTACTTGCTTTACGTTTTTATTAACTGTTGTTGGCTATTGGTGTTGGACCCGATCTTTGTTCCAGCTCGTCACTACTTTCAACCTAAGGTTAGGTTTGTTACTTATTGAGTACATGGGGCCGGTTATAGTCATACTACACTCCTGCACCTTGCGTGGAGATATTGGACGTTGATGTTGCTGTGATCGACGGGAGTTGGATTTGAAGATGTACCTGTGTTCCGGTCGTAGCTACCTTTTGTTCATGGTAGCCTTAGATTTATAAAAAACAAATTTATGTACATTTAGAAAAGATGATGTATTTATTTCATACCAGCTTTGTAATTTCTAATCTTAGAAGCTCATGATTTGTACTACCAGTCCCTAGGGAGTGTATTAGAGTCAGTTGAATTTTATTTTAATCAGATATTTTTAAATTGGCTTACCTAACAGGTTAAGTTAGGTCCCATCACGACTGGTGGATTTTGACTTTTGACAAGTTGGTATCAGAGCTCTAGGTTCATAGGTTCTACAAGTCATGAGCAAGTGTCTAGTAGAGTCTTGCTGATCGGTATGATGACGTCCATACTTATCTTCGAGAGGCTACATGGTATTTAGGATAATTTCCCATATTTCCTTCCTTTTCGTGCAGAATTGATTTATCTTGAAACATAACTTTTTGAATTCCTTCCACACATTCGTGTGCACATGTGAGCACTTGGTATCAGCTGTTCATCGCCGACATGTGATTCTATGAACGAGGTTCGAGATGTGCATTCTATGTTTTGGGGATAGGCCAGTCTGGAGGAAAGTTTAGGCCATAGCTTAGGCTCGGTAACTTCAGTTGTGTGAACTTGTCTATTTGGACTCATATATCAGGTAATGTACTATCAGTGGAATTTATGGCTCGATGAGCGGTTGAATAGCTATATGATAAGTATGATGTGATTGCAGGATGTTTTCTGGTGGGTTAAATGTGACGAGAAGTGGTTCATTTTCGTGTATAGTCTCTAGTTATGAGTGTGTTGAAGAACCTTTCACATTGTTAAATTGTGGGACAAACAAAATTCTCATGTCTTGTGGTGAGTTCAGACCCATGAAAATTAACTGATTGCGCAGCAATTGAGGTTGCGGAATGGTATAGCAAGATACTAATTTGAGGCTATGCATGTGGGTTGTCTTCTGCGGAGTAACCTACGTAGGTGTGTCCCTTATAATGTTGAATGGGGAGTTTCTTTTCTACCAACGGGGTATACATGTTGCAATTTGAATTTGATTCTAGTTGAGAAAGTTTACTTAGCTGTCAAGAGAATGAATGCGAGATTAGTGGATGATTGAGGTATTTTATGGTTGGTGTTGCCTAAGTTTGAGAAGAATTTTCGTTGAATTGACTGCAGTATTACGGAAGTAATAGATTATGATTATTGTGAGTTATTGAGTGTTGTAATCTATGGCTTTCAGCCAAGTGGGGGAGCCTTCTATCGACAATTTAATTTCATGGTTATATATTAAATTTTAGTTTTGGTTTAGGACATACTTGTGGATCAGTTATGACTTGCAGAGGTTGAGATCAAGGATGACTCGAGTAAGGAAATTCCTGCATACAGTTTATATTGCACTTTATGAGTATATGAAAAATCATAGGGATGAGTGAGTTGTTATTTGTGAAGGATGTAGTGTGTACAGAGTATGAATTTGATCGGTGGTGTTAAGGAAAAGATTACTTCTTTAGATGTTGTGATAATGAGGCATGTGTCTTTCGGTCCGTTTGGCAGTACAATTTAGATTTTAGCAGAGTTGATGACTCTTGAGAGGGCCTTAACGGGTTCAAAATATATGTGGCAATTGAATTTTGTTTTGAATTTGTATATCATTAGAATCGGTTATTTACATTGGATGGTGTCGGGACTTGCGGTAATTCTATTTAACTATAGATTCTACATTCTAGTATAAGAAAGGTAAATAAACAATTTAAAATTCACATAAGGTCTTTTCAGAGTGGGTGTCTCGGTTGTGGTACTTTTGTGGTGCTTAAGAGGGAATGCAGCAACTTATGGACCTTAGGATAGTGTGGTTTATTCTAGGATCTATGGTGGTGAGCTTTGAGTAAAGATCGCAGTGTTATGACAAGGAGAAGTGTCACCTAGAGGGTAAATCAGAAGAAACTCGGAGAAAATAGGACAAATGGGTAAAATCCTAGATCAGTATGGTAATGATATGCTCAGTGCTTTTGGTAATTATGATGTGGTGGCATTTTTACATATGTTTTAATGGCAATATTCTTGGGTTTGGTGACCTGCGTGGCTTGGTCGAGTTAGAGGAATTCAGTTATGATAGCTTGGTTATGTGCAAATGGATTTTAAAGTATCCTTGATGGTTCCTACCATGGGGTGAGCCGAATATTTTCTACCGATGTGGGGAACATGTTGTGTATTGTGACTTCCCCTTCGATGGGACAAAATGAAGGGTTTCTAACTGATCGGGTATGTAATTTGCTGGTGACTCAGAGTTGATAATGAGAATATTGTGCTTGTCACTTGGCATGATAAATGTGGTGTGTTGTGGGGGATTAAGATTTACACGTACAAGGTGGCAGTTTATTCTTGAAGGGAAGGTCACGAATTATGGACAGAGTGATAAGTTTTAGATATATAGATTAATGTTACAACTGCTCGGTAGTCCCTGAGAAGGGTGTGTATTTAAGAATGCACATTGTGTTTTGACTTACAGATGTTCATCGGTATTGCGGTATTCACCTGGGTGATAGACTGCTCATATTCCAATTATTGTTATACGACGCGAAAGAATTATGGAAGTATTCCTAGTGGGATGATCGTGCATGAAGGATGTGATAGTTATTCGAGTACTGGAGTTATAATCTGTTATGGTGGTTCATGTGCTCTATGAATTTGAGGGACTGGGACTTCGCAAAAGCAAATTGTTCTAGGGTTGCGACCTGGTTGAGGTGAGTATTTTATTTAAACTCAGTGGAGGAACTAATTGCGTTAGTTATTTGTGATAGTTGCGCGCCACGAGTGCGTACATATGGGAGGTTTGGGCCATGTGCGGACATTGGGGCAAATATTCACACTCGAAAGAATGCTTAAGCAAAGATATGCCTATAGTTAACTGTTAAGCATAAAGTTATTACGTTTCTCATATTCGTACCTTTGTCGAGAACTATATGGACTACACTTGAGGTTACAAATAGGTTAATTCCCTGAATAAATTGGGTAGTTACTATTTTTGCATTAACTTGCTGATTTGAGTGGTGATAGCACACTTTGCAACTGCCTACTATATGGCATGTTATTTATACCAGTCCAAGAACATGAGAATCTTAATTTATTTATCATATACATGTATAATTATTTGATTGCTCAAGTATGATATGCTTGGACTTGAGGCATGTGACCATGCTAGTCGGATTATATTATTGGCACATGAGTTGTCCGTGTGGATCCATATACTGATATTATTGGCACGTAAGTTATCCGTGCGGGTCCAGATATTGATACTATAGAACGTGAGTTGTCCGTATGAGTGATGATAATGTGAGCTCTAGAATAGATGGTTGTTGTTATTAAATTCGTGTGTCTTGGTTCTACTATATATATAATGAGCTTATAGCATTGCAGTTGTGGTGGTGTTTGTTGAACTTACAATATGGTTCTCTACTTTGAGACATCTTCCATTTTGGGTACAAGGTTGCGCAATTGTGGCTTGAGTTGTAATGGTGTGACATGTCAGTGGGATAGTTGTGTTTAATAATATATGGTCATTGGACCTAGAATGGGTACTACCAGACTTTTATTACGGTATATTGGGAGGATAATATTGAAAGTCATCTTAGAAGGTGATTATGATTCTTGTTGGGGCGTGAAAGCTCCATGACTTGTTGATCTGATAAGGGGTTATGAGATTCCACATGTTTCTTTTATTATCAGCAGTGTACGAAGGTTTTAGAACAAGGATTTTTTCGATATGGGGTTTAATACTAGTACCGGGTTAGTTTTGAGTAGTTGCTGTGATCGAGAATGGTGTTGTGAGTATGCGAGTTGTGTAGTATGTTATGAGATTATATCTGGAGTTATGGATATGGCTTGATACAGTTTTTTCAGACTTATACAATGTATAGATGTGGGATTCAGGTCTTGAGAAGAAATTTTGAATGTTGGAAATTGAATTCCAGCGTTTATGGGCTAAGGTTGAAGTAATGATCTTGAATTGCATGGTATTGCGAGGCCTATATGGAATAGGGTGGCATGGAATCACACCCCGGGTATGTGTGTGGTAAAATGGAACAGTGATTTAAAGTCTTAGGAATAACTCTTGGCACGTTCGAGGACGAACGTATGTTTAAGTGGGGAGGAATGTAACGACCCGGCCGGTCATTTTGAGTATTATAGTCATGTTTCCCCATTTACTACTCAATTTATTCTTTACATTTGTTATATGACTTGACGGGGTAATTGGTTTTGGTCCGGTGAGATTTTGAAATGAATTGGAGCACGTAGTTCCAAGGTTTAAAGTTTAAGTTGAAATAGTTGACCGGATGTTGACTATGTGTAGATGACCCCGAAATATAGTTTTGATGATTCCAATAGCTCCGAATGGTGATTTGGAACTTAGAAGCGTGTCCGGAAAATTAGTTGGAAATTCGTAGTTGAATTTGGTTTGAAATGGCTAAAATAGAAAATTAAGTTTGGAATTTTGACCGGGGAGTTGACTTTTTGATATCGGGAACGCAATCCCATTTTGGAAAGTGGAATAGCTTTGTTATGTCATTTATGATTAGTGTGCAAAATTTGAGGTCAATCAGACTTGATTTGATAGGTTTCAGCATCGAATGTAGAAGTTGAAAATTCTTTGTTTCATTAAGCATGAATTGGTGTATGATTCGTGGTTTTAGCATTGTTTAATGTGATTTAGAGGTCCGACTAAGTTCGTATGATATTTTAGGACTTGTTGGTGTATTTGATTGAGGTCCCGGGTGCCTCAGGTGAGTTTCGGATGACTAACGGATCAAATTCTGACTTAAAGAAATGCTGAAAATTTTCTGTTGCTGGTGTCTGCGCACCTGCACATGAGGGACCGTAGGTGCGGCTCGCAGAAGCGTGTAAACTGGTCGTAGAAGTGACCTGGGGAAGGCTGGCTGGGAGGCATCGTAGAAGCGTCCCAACTCGCTCAGAAGCGCGACTGCAGATGCAGTTTGGACGTCGCAGAAGCAACCACTGCTGGCCAAGGCTGACTTGCAGATGCAAGCTTCTTCCGCAGAAGCTGAGGCCGCAGAGGCCGCAGATGCGACTATGCGACCGCAAATGCGGAAGACGTTGGGTAGAAGCTTTAAGTTCGGGGTTTCGTTATTTTTAGACATTTTCGGATTTTGCAGCTCGGTTTGGGCGATCTTGGAGATGAATGTTTCCACACAACTTGGGGTAAGTTTTATTGACTCCCTTGTGATTTTATTGCATGAATTAATCTTCGTCTTCGACGTTAGACTATTGATTTTTCGAGAGAAATCGGAGGAATTTTTTATAATTTCATAAAATAAATTTTCGAGATTTGAACACCGATTTAGAGTCATATTTGAGTGAAATTAGCATGGTTGAACTCGTAATTGAATGAGTTATCGAATTTTGTGAGTTTTGTCAGATTTCGAGACGTGGGCCCCATGGTCAATTTTTCGAGCGGAGTTGGGAATATTTATAAATTCTTAATTAGTAAGAATTGAAGTAAATTGTGATTTATTTGCACGTTGTTTGAATAGATACAGATCGTTTGGCTTGAATTGAGGAGATAGGAAGCGCTTGCAAGTTGATACGCGCATAATGAAAGTTATGGTGCATTGTTTAGCTTTCTCGGCATTGGATTCGGTTTGTTCGAGGTAAGTAACATCTCTAATATTGGAGCTGAGGGTATGAACCCTGATTATACATGTTATGTGAATTGCTTGGAGGTAACGCACATGATAGGTGACAGGCGTGTGGGCGTGCACCATAGAAATTGAGACTCGATTGATTTCGTAGATCTTTATAGTCAATTAACTCATATTTCTCCATGTATTTTTATGTGTTAGAGAAACTGAGTTGTGACTCATGTTAGAAATCATGCTTAGGCAAATGTTGGTATTAATGCCTTATTGGGACCCACTGAGGTTATTTCCGCTGTCGAATTATTTGTTTAAATTGTAACTTCATATTAAGTCATGTTCATTCCTTTCATATCATCTCTCAGTCTTGGTTGCTATTTATTAATTCATCATATCATTATTTTGGGCGGATTTGAATGACATTGTGAGCCTGAGAGACTGGAGAAATTGATGGCTGAGTGAGGCAAAGGGCCTAATTGTGAGGATGATTATGGGATCGGGTTGCACGCCGCAGCAGGCCATATTGGTTGTTTATATATATATATATATATATATATATATGTACACACCCAGTGAGCGTAGGTATTACTGTACGCGAGTGCCGAGCGATTGGGAGGATTGAGTGACTGGGAGGATTGGGTGACTGGGAGGACTGAGTAAAATGATACTCTAAGTGTATGCATATGGTTTTATCACTGAGTTGCATCGCATTGACATGTACATTTGATATACAGGCATAATGATGCATTTTCCACTCGCTATCTGGAAAGAAAATGAAACATCTTATTTATTCTTGAACGGAGTTTTGGACAAATTACTGTTTTCAAACTTACTCATATTTTTGGCAATTTCGGTAAAAGACTTTAGTTTTCACTGATACACTTGAGAGGCAAGACTATTTTGAAAATTCATGATTATGCTGAGCATTTATCTCTAAGTTACTTCTTCTATTACATGTTTTACGTTGTTACGGACTGTTATTGGCTATTGGTGTTGGACCCAATCTTTGTTCCAGTTCGTCACTACTTTCAACCTAAGGTTAGGTTTGTTACTTATTGAGTACATGGGGTCGGTTGTACTCATACTGCACTTCTGCACCTTGAGTGTAGATATTGGACGTTGATGTTGATGTGATCGACAAGAGTTAGATTTGAAGATGTACCTGTGTTCCGGTCGTAGCTGTCTCTTGTTCATGGTAGCCTTAGATTTATAAAAATTTGTTTATGTACATTTCGAACAGATGATTTATTTATTTCATACCAGCTTTGTAATGTCTAATCATAGAAGCTCATAATTTGTACTACTAGTCCTTGGGGAGTGTATTAGAGTCAGTTAAATATTATTTTACTCAGATATTTGTAAATTGGCTTACCTAACGGGTCGGGTTAGGTGCCATCACAACTGGTGAATTTTGGGTCGTGGTAGTACACAAATGCAAACGGAGGGCATAGTTGCTCTATTTTCAATAGTTTAGGGGCATATTTGACCCTTTTTCGTATATAATATTCAAAGTATTGTTTTAAATAAACCATTTATTACAGTGGTCTCCTCTTAGGTTTTTATAATAATTGATGTCCATAAATAATATTTGAAGGGTTGAAAAGTATTTCAAGTGAAATAATAATTTCGACTCACAAAATTATTATTTTTTAAGTAAAATCCATGTCTAAACACAACATTTATTTCAATTATTTTTTAAAACTTTTATCAAATATTATCCGCCTACTTGTCACACTTCTACTCCTTTCCCGTAGAGCTGCCCCATTAAAAGTGACGCCTAGCGCCTATCTTTTGTCTTGGTTGGCAGAATCAACATTTTCGAAGTTGTGTCTTTATTTTAACAGAAAAACAAAACGAGATGCAATAAAGGAGCACGAGATAAAAAGATTCCTAGTCTTGGCTTCTCTAGTTAGATACTAGGGGTATCAAATGAGCGGGTTGTACTAATTTTGAACGGGTCACAATAGACTGAATTATCCATCCAAAAGTTACTTGGGTAGAAATAAGATGCATCAACATGACTTAAAATTTTGGTCATCGATTAACCTGCCCAACTCTTTAGTCTTGGTTGGCAGAATCAAAATTTTCAAATTCATGTGTTTATTTTAACAGAAAAACAAAAAGAGGTGCAATCAAGGAGCATGAGATGAAAAGATTTCTAGTCTAGGCCTTCTCTGGCTAGAAATTTAGGGTGTCAAATAGGCGCGCTGGGCTGATTGTTGGGTGGCCAAATGGGCTGACTTACCCGTCCAATAGTTACTTGGGCTGAGATAGGGTAGTTCAAGATAGACTAAAATGTTGGTCATAGCTCAACCCACCCAACTCATATCAAATTTTAATTAATGTGTCTTATTTTTATATGAATTATTTAATTATCTAATAAGATATTTTTATCTTTTGTTATGATCATATATAACATGTCAAACAGAAAAAAAAAATATTTTAAAGTTATTTTAGCAAAGTTACTCGTGAATCAATTTGAGCAAACAATCAGCCCAAATTTTGATTGATTGGTAGGTCAATAACCGGCCCAACTTTGGGCAGGTTGCGCGAGGTTTATTGATTTGGGCTCAAATTGCCACCCCTACTAGAAACATTCTGTCACGACCCAAAATCTCACCAAGTCGTGATGGCACATAACCAAATCTTCTAGGTAAGCCAACTAACAACATATATACCTCCATCCAAATTGAAAACTATCAAGTAAATAATAATATAAGAATGCGAAAATCAATATAATTATCCTAAGAATTAGTAGTACAAGTCATGAGCGACTTATAATAAGAAAAAAACTCTGATAAGAAGAAAGCTTACATCATCTATTTGAAATTTACATAAACAGAAATATAAGTCCTAAACTACCATAAATAAGGTGGTAGCTTGCAACTAGAACGTTGGTACCTTCTCAATGCTAGCCTTCGTCATCCACAACAACCCAGCTCTGCAATCTGCATGCAAGGTGTAAAAGTATAGTATGAATATAACCAACCCCATGTACTCAATAAGTATCTTGACTAACCTCGGTGAAGTAGTGACGGAGTTTCAAGTCAAAATATACCCATTTAATTAACATGTGTATCTCAATAGCATAAACATGTATATAGCAGCTGTGCCGAAAATCTAAGCATGAAATATAGTTAAGGTTATTGGTACATATAGAGAAGATGTACACAAGTGTCAAAACCCAACTATAGACCAGCATATAGAGAAGATATGTACAAGTATCTTAAACTAACTACAATTCAACATATAGAGAGGATATGTATTCGATACCTAATAACCCGTCAACAACTGCATATAGAGAAAATATGTATAAATATACAAATCAAGCTACATAAACTTGGGAGTCGTGTCAAAGCCAATGGTTGTTAAACCTATTTCTTGCAAATAGATTTACAAGATAAAGCTCCATACAAATGGATCAATTGAAAGACACTAAGCTCATCTTGTAGCTCGGGATTTTTCCCAGCCATATGGACTAGACTATGACGCAACGTTTAGTCCAATGGAAAAGCTTCCAGCTGTTTGGGTCCTACTGCAAATTTGTAGCTAGTAAGAGTTGGAACCTGTGGCAGATAAATATAAAGAATGCATTTCTGCATGGAGAATTGGATCGAGAGATATACATATATCAACCAATTTGGTTTCACAGAAAAGATCAACCCGAGTATGCGCGTAAACTCAAAAATATTCTCTATAAATTAAAGCAAGCACTAAGGGCGTGGTATGGTAAGATTGATAAATTTATTACTCATGGTAGTTTTTTGGTAGCACTAGCAAATTCCAACTAATTTGTGAAAATTATTGGCAAAAGCTCGTTATTGTGTTTGTATATCACTACTAAACAACTGTCAAAAAACATCCAGCAAAACCAATCGAAATCGGTCGGAATCCAACAAAAACCGACCGATTTCCGACCGTTTTCAATTCGTCGAAACAATAATGGTCGCTAATGGCTATAGACCACAAACGGTTGATATTTCCGACCGAAGTCGGTCAGTAATTTTCAACGCACTTTGACCAAATAATCTGACACAAAATAAACTTACCAACTAAATTCGGTCGGTATTTTTGAAAATAATTTTTAATTATTTTTAAAATTAGCGACCGACTTCGGTCGGAATTTTACTTATTCTTTTATTTTTGAAATTGTTCAATTCCGATCGAAATCGGTCGATATTATGAAAATATTTAAAATTTAAAATCAAAAGTTCCGAACGAAGTCGGTCGGTAACTTTAAATTTCTGAGAAATCAATTGAACATTTCCGAATGACTTTGGTCGGTAGGCAATCGATTCTTTAGGTTAGTCTTTGGCAGAATACAATTATTTTATAGTTGCACCAATTGCCAACAAACAATCACCTATAATGGCAGCATTACATTGCTATCATTTAACCAATAACAATAATAATAACAATAAGAACAACAACAATAACAATAATAATAACAACAACAATAACAACTATCAAAACTATATTAACAAAACATCATCTCCATATTCACTAAACTATATTAACAAAACATCATACCCAACAACAAAACCTTTCACAAGTTAAAAGTTCAAACATCATTCAATGAGTGTTTTGTACTATATCATCTCTATCTCCACTACTAGAACCTTCATCGTCGGCATGGTTCGAAGGATCACGACGAGAAGGAGACACATCTGGGGAAGGCTCACGAGACTGGGGAATGGGGAAAGCACCACTAGCAAGAATATTGGTCAGCTGACCTTGAAGGGCATTATATTGTTGGTCCCTATTTTCTAGCTGAACTCGAAGGGTATCAAATTGTTTATTTCTCTTTTGTTCTCTACCCTTTGTCTCTTCAAGCTCTGCTATCAACTTTGTGATCTTCTTCTCCATAGACGAGAGAGTCGACCTATCAATTGCCTCGCCCTAGAGGAAGTCCATATACCTTGCAATCCAGCCTTGTAGTGCCTAAATGATTTCTCTCAAAGGCCTTATGTTATCCCCTTTTTAGGACCACCGACAACATCCAACCATATCTTATGCGCTTTTTGCTCATTCGGTGGCAAGCTCTGAGTGTACTCCTCCACATTAGTCTTGTAGCGAACCTTTATTTAGAATATAGAAAATTATTAACTATAAAATATTATAAACACTAATTTCAAGTTATAATAATTATGAAACTTATATATGTAGTCTCCGCCCGGTCCGCGACCTATCTAGTTGGATCTGTCAGTGCCTTTTTTTCCGGATGTGAGTCTCCATGCAAAACTCATCACGAGCCATCTTCCTCCCATATTGTTTTTCTATGAATATAAAAAAACATGTTAACTAAATTAAAATATATAAATATAGTTCGATAAAAATAGAATTAAATATTTTAAGGAATTACCAGTAGTCTCCTCGCACTCCACATGCTCCTTGCACACATACAGTGCAAGGAGCCACCCTTTTTAGATGCTAGGGCCTTCTTTCCCTATTCACTCCTCTTCTCAAATTTCTCATTAGTCCACTACGTCGGCAGATCCTCTCATATGTGCGGTAGAAATGTTGAAGGCCTCTTGCTATTCTTCAGAGCATAACATAAGGGATAAGATAGTCTCTTACGACATTGGAACTCAACATTTGCAAGAATGACACAGTTATACTGGTCCTCCCAGGCACACTTAGTCTACAAATGAAATGTGTAACGTCAGATGAAATTATTGTTAGTATAATGATTAAATAGATAAAAATTGTATTAAAACCTTAAATTGGTTGAAAATTTGCTCCACGAGCTCCGGTGAAAATTCACTCCAAGTCGCATAGGGTGCATCATACAACCGACCAACAACTTCACTAATTATCTTTGTAGTTTAATGACTAGGTATAAACCTACAACATAGCAATTACATTAAATAAACAAGACTAGATAGTATAATTCAACAAAAATAAAGAAGTAATAAATAAATCTTAGCCACTACTCTCGGGCCCGATGATCATCTTATGATAACATCCATACCACACTTCCTCTGGATCATCATCGTCCGATGGATCTGAAGTTTGCGTAGAAGGGGAGGCATCTAGCTCAGCGCTATTATCCCGAAGGCGAAGTCTAGAAATGTAAGGATACGAACTCGATGGAGTGGAAGACGGGGTGCCTGATGAAGATGGATGCGATCTAGACCCTTACTACGATCTAGATCCCTGCTGCGATCCAGCTGGTGGTGAAGTAAATGGAGCAGATGACATGCGTATCACCACATGGCCCCGTGACTGCTGACTCGATGGACCCATGTAACTATATGCAGGATCATGTGGAGGAAGCGGGGTATTGCCCTGTATGGAGAATGGTAAGAATATTGTTGGGAGGGAGAATGGTAGGTAGTCTGATGAGTAGATAGATGTGGTGGAAAAGATGTGTGCCTAGAAGATTGTTGCCGGCCATCAGCAACGGAGGGATGCAAGTGTGGAGTTGAAGGAAGTGAGGGTGTAGCCCCATACTCATGATAAATATGCCTCTTATCCTTCCTAGACCTACCTAGACCCCTACCAGTCATCTGCATAAATTAAAGAAAATGTTAGAATTAAGAATATAAATCTATACAAGTACAAAGCGCTTGAAAAAACTAACATGCTAGTCGTCTTCGAAGTATCCTTCCTCATCCGAAAATACTTCATCTTCACTTCTTTCATTTTCATCAGTTGATTCTTCGTCCTCATTTTCGATGATTGTTATTTCCTCCATATCAACTTTCTCTAATATGCGTTGAGGATGCTCCAAGTTATTTTCTAACTAATCTTCCACCAGTTGGTTAACACTTGAGGTATCATTTTGGTAAGCAACATCTAGCACATTCTCAACTTCCACCCTACCAATAGGCTTAGTTTTGATTACAACTAACTAAACAGACTTATCCCTTCGCAATGGATATTGAGCATAATACACTTGCCTAACTTATGTTTGCAATGATAAAAGGATCATAGCGATCATAATCCCTCATTTTATTAACCTCAATTATGTTGTACTGCGAGTGTATATTTGTACCTCTTCTCGGTGTTAGGTCAAACCGCTTGCATCGGAAAAGCACGATCTTTTTATTTGGCCAACATGAATATGATAATTCTAGAATCTCTTTGATCACACCATAATAATCATTTTCCCCATCGTGGTTGACTTCACCACCTTTAACACACACCCCATTGTTATTGCTTTTTTTTATACTTGGAGCATTCCTCGGTGTGAAATTTCTATCCATTCACAAAATACTTAGACATAGTTGTCGCCGTAGGTGCAAGTCCCCAAGATATGTCTTTCAAAAAATGATTAACACCATTGTTTGGATTATTGACCTATATGTAGTGTTAAATAAATCATAAGTAAGAAAGTATATTCAAAAGTGAGCATGTATATTCACAAGTGACCAAGTATGTATATTCACATGTGAGAAAGTATGTAAGATGCACTTACACATTGTTTAAACCATGCCTCAAATGTAGAATATACAATATCATCGCCAAATTGACTCACGAAGTCACTAAGCGACACATTAAAAAGTTTGTTAGTTACATCAACCGAATTAAATAGTAGTCCATGTAAATTAATCTTACATCAACACTTACTTAAGAAAGGGTTGAACTTCTAGAAGAATTAGCAACACATGATTTGAAGTTGATTTGTACTCCATACAACTTAGGCCCCCTTTTGATCGGTCTTTAGAACCTCGCATGGTATATTGACTATGGATATTGGTGGATATAATGGATCATTCTCAATCACGATATTGTGCCGATTGGGCCTATTTCTAGCACATGATTGTCGAAGTAGTAAGAACAAAAATAGGCAATTTTCTTTGCAAGATATGCTTCGCATATGGTTCATTCAATCTTATTCCTATGTTTAACAAATTGTTTACACTTGTCGATAGTCCTACTCATTGTTATATTAGACGATAACGTCAAAGAAAGTTACAAGAATGAATCAAGGTTTGATCATTACCTCTCAAATGGATACATCCACTTGTATTGAACCAACCCTCCAAGTCGCATCTCGTGTGCAAGGTGAATTGGAAGGTGTTCCATTACATCAAAGAAACCACATGGAAAAATTCTTTCCTACTTATTATTGATTACAGGAATGTTCTGATTCATTTGGAATAGGTTTTCTTTCCTTAATGTGGTAAACCATAAGTATTTGAAGAACAAACTTATCTTTGTGATGGGTTTCGAGATATTTTCAAGCAAATCACAAAATGCAATAGGGATCAAGGTTTCCATGAAGTTATGAAAGTCATGACTTTTCATATGAGTCAGTTTTCCTTCAACGATATTGGCATGTTTTTCCAAGTGCGAAGCATAGCCCTCAGGAATCTTTAGGTTTATAACTCACTCACAAATATGTCGTCTTTGTTCCAAAGTAAATGTGTAGCTGGCCTTGGTCTTGTTCACAGACTGCAACTGTAATTCAGGTCGCCTGCAATATTCTTGTTTGTCCAATCTAGCCTTCGGGTTATCTTTTGTCTTATTCTTATCATCCATCATTGTGTTGAACAACTTTTCAAAATAGCTCTTCTCAATATGCATGACATCAAGATTGTGTCGTAGAAGATTATGCTTCTAATATGGAAATTCCCAAATTATGCTCTGTTTTGTCCAGTTATGAATAACACTATATCAAGTAAATCTAGAAGGTAGTGTCTCGGTAACTTTAGTGAAGTTCTAAACCCTCTCCCAAGATTCCTCACTGGACAAAATTGGAGTTGGCAAATCATGTTCAACTGTATTCTTTTTGAATGCGTTCTTCATCCTTTTGAACTCATGATCAACTGGCAAGAACTAATGATGACAATCAAACCATAACTGCTTTCGGCCATGTCTTAAAGTGTATGCTTTACCATTTTCCATGCAGTAAAGACATGCTAACTTTCCAGCAGTCATCCACCCACACAACATTCCATACGCAGAAAAATCATTAATGGTCCACATTATTAGAGGTTGCAAATATACATCAATCAAACTCTTTGGATTGCAGGGACCGGGAATAACACAATTTAAAATAATATATGGACTAGTCATACACATTTCAGGCGAAAGATTATACGACGTAATAAAGACCGACCAACATGAATATGGTGTTGCAGAAACAAAAAATGGCGTGAAACCATCAGCACACAAACCCAGCCGAACATTCCTCGGTTCACTAGCATAATTCGGATACGCCCTATTAAAATACTTCCAAGCTTCCTCATCTGAAGGATAAAACATAATACCGGGCGACCTTCTATTTTCATAGTGCCATCTCATATGAGAAGTTGAACTCATCGATGCGTACAACCTCTTTAATCTAGGAATAAAAGGTAAATAATGCATCTACTTCACAACAACATTCTTCCCGCTGGAAACCCTCTAAAATGAGGTTTTTCAGCAAATTTACAACTTTCTAAATCTGCATCATCCTTATAATACAACATGCAACCATCTTCATAATAATCAATTCTCATAGACGAGAATCCTAACTTAGAAACCAATCTTTTATCCTTATAGAAATCTTCAGGTATGTTGAAAGTTGGGTCAACTAGTTCACTCATAAGGCCAATGAAAGAATCCATTCCCGCTTGAGAAATATTAGTATCTTATTTGATACTTAATAATCTAACTGCAACCGACAATTGAGAGTGTATACTCCCTTCCCTTAGTGGACGACTAACGACCTCTAACTGTTTGTAAAAATATTTTGCCTCTTCATTAAGAGGTTATCCAACACTTTCATGGGTTTCAAAATCAAAGTGTATCCCAAAAGTATCCGCAATCATTTTGATGGTATTTAGGATGTTGAACCCTCTTTTCCACCGACCTACTACTTTCACCAACAACTACGTTATGAAATACACCATTAATACCATTGACCTCTCCATGACTAGTCCATACAAAATAATTGTCCATAAACCCCTTTCTATAAAGATGAGTCGTGACATCCTTCGAATCCAAAAAATTCAAACACTTGCACTTCGTACAAGGACACCTAATCTCCCTCCAATCCGAAACGGTTCAAGTGACATTGCATGCCAAATAAATCCCTTAACCCCTTCTATAAATTTCTCCCTAAAAAACTGACGATTAGGATAATTCCTATTATACATCCAACTACGATATTCCATCTACATAAAGAACAAATAAATTACATGTTATATTAATTATAATTCAAATTAATTTATATAATTAAGTTACATAATAAACTTTAGTTACAAAGTACAACATTTACTTACTAGAATATTGAATTAGTTAAGCCATTCAATTAGACTAACTCACTAACTATTAATCATAATTAATAAACCCTAAATCATAATTTAATATTATACATCCAACTACGATATTCCATCTACATAAAGAACAAATAAATTACATGTTATATTAATTATAATTCAAATTAATTTATATAATTAAGTTACATAATAAACTTTAGTTACAAAGTACAACATTTACTTACTAGAATATTGAATTAGTTAAGCCATTCAATTAGACTAACTCACTAACTATTAATCATAATTAATAAACCCTAAATCATAATTTAATATTATACATCCAACTACGATTTTGGAGTGATATTTGAAGGGTGATTCAAGGGCTATCAGTGAGATCAGTCGTGGTTATACTTGTTTACTGCATAACTCAGTTTTATTACTCTAGTTTTATGCATATAAATGTTGTTTTGGGTTGAATGCCCTGTTTTTACTGAAATGCCCGAGTGGCTTGAGAGGTTTATGACTGAGTGAGGCCGAGGGATTGATTTGTGAGGATATTTATGGGATAGGGATGCACGCCGCAGCATGTTTGATATATATAGGCAGAGGGCTTGAGTGATTTATGCCATGATTTGGAGTCTTCTGGAGCCCTTCTGGAGTCTGTACACACCTCCAGTGAGTGCAGGAACCTACTGAGTGCGATTGTTGAGTGACTGTGAGGTATGAGTGATTGTGAGGTATGCCCGAGTGGCAAGAGTGATTGTGAAGTATGCCCGGGTGGCAAGAGTGATTGTGAGGTATGCCCGAGCGACAAGAGTGATTGTGAGGTATGCCCGAGTGGCACGAGTGCCTGTGAGGTTTGCCCGAGGGGCTATTTATGATTTCATCATTTTTGCTCACCTATGTATTTCTTTTTCCCTCTATTTGAAAACTGTTGAAAAATATCTTTAAATGACTTTTACTGGAACTGGGTTTAAACGAGATGTTTTGATTTAAATCCTGATTTTTAAAGCATGTGGTATTTTACTAAGATTTCATGATATGAACGTTATATGCTTTATTGCTCGTCGCTACTACTCAGTCTTTATTTATTGTTGTTACTTACTGAGTTGGCGCACTCACATTACTCCCTGCACCTTGTGTACATATCCAGGTGTAGCTGGACACGGCAGCCGCTGTTGATTATTCTGGTTGGAGATCTTTCTCGGGGATAGCAAGGTAGTTGTATGGTGATCACAACCCTGCTCTTCTCCCTCTTATCTTCCTGTAGTTGTATTTGGCTATTTTCTAGGCTACGTTAACCTTGATATTGTTAGACAAATTGTAGTAGATGCTCATGACTAGTGACACCCCGATGTCGGGCTTTTATTTTCTGCACTTTTGTTTTGATAGATTGTAAGTAACATTAATCTATAAGTGTTTGACCATTTTGACCACTAATACCGACCTATTTCGGTCGGTAACTTATTTAAAAACAAAATGTATAGTGCTATATAATGTAGGGTTTGTTTGGTACGAAGGAAAACATTTTCCGAAAAATATTTTTTATTTTTCCCATGTGTGGGTGGTTTAAATATTTTGAAAAATATTTTCCTTATAAACTCATTTTCCTCCAATTGGATGAAAAGAGAAAAATATTTTCCAAAACTCTTTTTCAACTTTGCCCAACCTATTCCCCATCCTCACCAACCC
>AWOL01S0035380.1:140607-155264 GCA_000715115.1 Nicotiana otophora
AACCACTACGAATGCGTAGCACAAAATCTCAGCAACCAAAAATCCTTCCTCACGAACGCGATAAAGACTATGCGTTCGCGATGAACAACACTAGAACTGGCAATAGCAGCAGCAAGACATGAAGAAATGACCCGAAACTACCTCAAAACACACCCGAGGCCCGTCCAATCACACCAACTAGTCCGAATTATGCTTAAACATCCCGGAATTACGCCAAATTTTACGTACAAGTCATAAACCACAATACGAACCTATTCCAAGGCTAGAAATCCCAAATGGACATAGATAACACTAAAGTCCACTTCAACCCAAACTTAAGACATTCTTAAACTTTCAAAATACTAACTTTCCATAATAAGTGCTGAAATTCTCTCAAACCACCCGATACTCAACCCGAACCTACGCCCAAGTCTGAAATCATCATATGAACCTATTGGAACCTTAAAATCCCTATTTTGAGATCGTTTACTCAAACCTTTAACCTTAGTCAACTCTTCCAACTTAAAGCTTCTGAATTTAGAATTTTCCTTCTGAAACAACTCTGAACTTACCGAAATGCAATTTTGACTACATGTACAAGTCATAATACATGAAGTGAAACTACGCAAGGCCTCAAACCGTCGAACGACATGCTAGAGCTCAAAATGACCGACCGGGTCGTTACATTATCCCCCGCTTAAACATACGTTCGTCCTCGAACGTACTAAACATTGCTCCTGAGTGGTCCAAAATCATTTTTTAACACCTCGTGCACCCACCCTAGGCCACCACAACCCAGTTGAGTGCCTTTGCTCGAGCCATACTGAAGATCTTCACAATAACCTTAGCTAACAAGCTTTAGAACCAAATTCCAACATCCGGAATTCTCCACGAAACCCGATTCTAACATACAAACACCGCATCAATCACCATACACTATACCCAGCATGATTATACTCCTCTGCTGAAATCACAACCTGCAACACATAAGTTGCTTGACCATAATAACATCCTTTGACAACAATAGGTGCGATTCCACGAATCTAATGCCCACAATATACCTCATAACACATGTAAGCCTTGTTCCAACTCTCGCAATACAACCATGACGAAATAAATGTGTAGAAACTCATATCCCCCAAATCAAATAAATAAATCATAGAGTATCTCCTCCTAACAAGAACCATTACCTCATTTTGAACTGAATAACAAAATTTTCTCTTTAATATACCATACATAACTCCGATCGCACTTATCCCAGGTCCTATAACCTGGTGTCACACAGTAGAAGCTGCTTAGTGTCATGACCCAAAATCGACCTCGTCGTGATGGCACCTAACCCAACCCTTCAGGCAAGCCAATTAGCAACTATCCAATTTAATGAGATTTATTAAGAAAAGAAATGATAATAAAACTGCTCTTATACAAGAATTTCCCAAGGACTGGTAGTAAAAATCATGAGCTTCTAAGATTAGAATTTACAAACCTGGTATGAAATAAATACATCATCTGTTCGAAATGTACATAAATAGATTTTTATAAATCTAAGAATAACATGAACAAGAGACAGCTATGACCAGAATGGAGATACATCTTAAAATATAGCTCCCGTCGATCACATCAACATCAGCATCTAATATCTGCACGCAAGGTGCATAAGTGTAGTATGAGTACAATCGACCACATGTACTCAATAAGTAACAAACCTAACCTTAGGTTGAAAGTAGTGATGAGCTGGAACACAGGTCGGGGTCCAACACCAATAGCCAACAACAGTTCATAACAAAATAATGGAAGTAATAAAATAAGTAACACAGAGATAAACTGCTCAGCTCGTTCATAGTTCCAGAACAATAGTCTTGCTTTTCAAATATTTCAGTGAAAACCCAAATCCTTTACCAAAATCATCAATTTATGAGTAAGTTTGAAAATTATGATTTTCCCAAAAACTTTCAACAGGTAAACGTTTCATTTTTAAATGGCATGAGAAAAATACATCTCTATGCCTATATGTCAATGTATATGAGAAGTCCTGAATGACGTGATATCGTACAACATGAGGAAAAATGCATGTCTATGCCTATATGTCAAGTGTGCATGTCGAATGCGATGCAACTCAGTGATAAAACCATATGCTTACTCTCCGAGTATCAAATCACTCAGTCCTCCCAGTCACTCAATCCTCACAGTCGCTCTATCCTCCCAATCGCTCGACACTCGCACTCAGTAGGTACATGTGCTTACTGGGGGTGTGTATAGACTCCGGAGGTGCTCCTTCAACCCAAGCTCTATAATCCATATGGACAAATCATGTGTTGCACGGATAACTCACATGCTATAGTATCAATATCTAGATCCGCATGAACAACTCACGTGCTGCATGGACAAATCACATGCTATAGTATATATATCTGGATACGCACGGACAACTCACGTGCTATAGTATCAATATATGGATCCACAAAGAAAACTCACGTGTTGCATAGACAACTCACGTGTTGCACAGACAACTCACGTGCTATAGTATCAATATCTGGGTCCGCACGGACAACTAATGTGCTGCACGGACAACTCATGTGCTTAGTATCAATATCTGGATTCGCACGAAAAACTCCCGTGTTGCACGGACAACTTACGTGCTATAGTATCAATAACCTCATAATCAGGCCCTTGGCCTCACTCAGTCATCAATCTCCCCAGTCTCTCGGGCTCATAATTTCATAAAACTAGCCAAAAATGAGGATATGATGTATCAACAAATAACAACAGAGATTGAGATATGATATGCAATGAATGTATATGACTGAGTATAAAAATACAATTTAAATATATAATTCAACAGTAGAAATGACCTCAGTGGGTTATAATAATACCAACATTTGCCTAAGCATGATTTCTAACATGAGTCACAACTCAGTTTCTCTAACACATAAAAATACATGGAAAATACAAGTTAATTGACTATACAACTCTACATAATCAACTGAATCTCAATTTCTATGGTGCACGCCCACACGCCCGTAACCTAGCATGTGCGTCAGCTCCAAACAATTCACATAACAGGTATAAACAGGGTTTATACCCTCAGCTCCGAGATAAGAGATGTCACTTACCACGAACAAGATGAATCCAATGCCGAGTAAGCAAAACAATACTCCAGAAATTCCATTTCACGCGTATCAACATCTGAACGCCTTCATATCTCATCATTTCTAGGCCAAACGATTCGAAAGTAGTCAAACAACGTGCAAATTAATCAAAATATACTCCAATGCTTACAATTTAACAATATATAAAAACATTCCTAACTCCACTCGAAAAGTCAGCACTGGAGCGCATGTCTCGTAATCCGATGAAACCCACAAAATCCAATAACACATTCAATTATGAGTCCAACCATACTAGTTTCACTCAAATCAGACTCCGAATTGACATTCAAATCCCAACATTTTGTTTTATAAATTTTCTACAATTTACCCAAATATTACATCCCAAAATACTAATTAAATGATGAAAACAATGATATATTCATGTATATTAACCATATCCGAGTTAGAATCACTTACCCCGATGAATTTCTTGAAAAATCCACGAAAGATCACCACAAACCGAGCTCCCAAAGTCCAGAAATTAAAAATGAGACGAGACCCTCATTTATATGCTACCAATCTGATCTCCCAATGTGCTGACCACAATGTTTTTGTGCCGTCCGCAGATTTCGGGTTCCGCGGCCACAATCCAAATTGTGTCGCTGCACTTCAGCAGCTTCTACACTTCTAAGCTTCAGTATATTGACCATAACGTTCTCTATAAATGCCCAACTGATGATTGGTTTACCTTTCTAAAAACGAGACTCAAAGGGCTATAACTTTTGTTTTTAAATCATCTCCAAATTCCTTGTAGATTAAACGATATACGCTTCCGAAGTCAGACCATCAAACCTGCATATTCCCCTTTTTGCGGCCGCAGGAGGATTTCTGCTGTCTGAACATTTTCCACCACCTCCGCACTTTGGGGGTTTTCAGTCACACATCTGCACTCCAAGAATGTGCCCTCCGCACTTCAACTGCTCCAGGACATCATCAAAGTGCCGAAATGCCCTAACTTGTTCAAAACTCACTCTGAAACACACCCGAGTCGCTCGGGACCCCGTCTGAATATAACAACAAGTCCCATAACATAACACAGACCTACTCGAGTCCTCAAATCATACCTAACAACATCAAAATCATGAATCGTACCTCAAATCGAACATAATGAACTTTGAATCTTCCAACTTCCAAAACTCATGCCGAAACGTATCAAATCAATCCGTAATGACTTAAATATTTTCACACAAGTCTTAAATGACATAACGAAGCTACTGAAATTTACGGAATCACAATCCGGACTCGATATCTTAAAAGTAAACTTCTGGTCAAACTTCCAAACATTCAATTTCTTACTTTCGCTATTTCAAGCTAAATTCAACTACGGACTTCAAAATAAATATCTAGACACACTTCTAAGTCCAAAATTACAATATGGAGCTATTGGAACCATCAAAACTCTATTTTGGAGTCGTTTGCACAAAAGTTAAACTCCGGTCAACCCTTTTTATTTAAGCTAGTCTATGGGCTCTGCTTATGACATGTGTCTCAAAGAGATGTTCGGTGAAGAAAATCTTGCGGCTAAGAAGATAGCCATGAAAGACCTTTTGAACACCAAGATGGCTGAAGGATCATCGGTTAGGGACCATGTTCTGAAGATGATGGGCCTTCTTAATGAACTGGAGGTCCTTGGAGCTGTGATTGATAAGGAATCTCAAGTTGAGATGGTCCTACAGACTCTGCCTGACAACTTTCAACAGTTTCGCTTGAACTATAATATGAACAAAATGGATTTGTCACTGGCGAAATTGTTGAATGAGCTGCAAGCGGCAGAAGCTATTATCAAACAGTAAGCTCCAGTTGTGGACTGAATGTTGAGAAAGCTTTGGTTTCTAAGTCGAAAGGCGGTAAGAAAAAGAAGAAGGCTCAAAAGGTTTTGGCTCCTGGAGGTGCAACTGGTGTGAAAAAGCCCAAAGGAAAGTGCTATCATTGCAAACAACCTGTGCATCACAAAAAGCAATGCCCTGTCTATCTGGCAAAGTTGAACAAGCAAGGTAATTCAAATTTAAATGTTGTTGAAACTATTTTAGCAGCTGTCTCTACCATGTTTTAGTGTGTAGATTCAGGAGCCACTAATCATATCTGCACTACTTTGCAGGGGTTTCAGGAAACGCGTCGGCTAAGTGAGAATAAAGTCTGCGTTTTTCAAGCCAATGGAGAGCCAGCACCAGCTTTAGCATTAGGAAATATTCGAGTTTTGTTTAGTAGTGATAGAGTTTTAGTTTTGAAAGATGTTCTCTATGTACCTTCTATTAGAAGGAATTTGATTTCGGTTTCGAAAATAATGGATGCTAGTTATAATGTTTATTTTGCTAATAACTCCGTTGCTATTAAATTTAATAAATGTTTTATCTATAATGCTGCTAGAGTACATGACCTTTTTATTTTTGATATATCTCCTTCCAACATGAATTTCATTCATCCGAACTAATCCCGAAACACTTGAAAACTGAATCTGACGATTCACACACGCCATAATACATCATATGAAGTTATTCAAGTTTTCAAATAGTTGAAAGGGACGTAAATACTAAAAATGAGCGGTCGGGTCATTACAATTTCCCCCACTTAATCATACGTTTGTCCTCGAACGTGCTAAGAGTTGTTCCTAAACTTTCAAATCTCTATGCCACCTTACCACGCACATGCCTGTGGGTGATCCCACGCCACCTTATTCCATATAGACCTGACAACACAACATAATTGAAGATCATTACTTTAACCTTAGTCCGTAAACATAGAACCCAATTTCCAACATTCAGAATTTCTTACAAGACCCGAGTCTCACATCCACCCACTGTATAAGTTTAAACAAGCTATATCAAGCCATAACCATAACCCCATATATAAACACATAACATACTACACAACTTACATATTCCCAGCACCATTTCTGATCACAGTAACTACTCAAAACCAACTTGGTAATAGTATTAAACCCCATATCAAACAAAACCTCGTTCCCAAAAACTTCGTACACTGCTGATAATGAAAGAAACATGCGGAATCTCATAACCGCTTATCAGATCAACTAGTGATGGAGCTCTCTTGTCCCAACCAAAACCATAATCACTTTCTAAGTCAACTTTCGATATCATCCTCCACATACACGCCACACCGATAATCATCCTCCATATACCATAATCAAATCCGATAGTACACATTCTAGGGCATATGACCTTATATTATCAAACACAACTATTCCACATACATGCCACACTAATATAACTTAAGCCACAAACTACACAATATGTGTACCCAAAAATAAAAAATGTCTCAAAGAAGTGAACCGTTTCCCAAGTTCAACAAGCACCACCACAACCGAAATGCTATGAGCTCATAATATATAGTATAACCAAGACACTCGAATCTAATAACGATAACCAGCTCTCCTAGAGCTCAAATTAACATCAACCGCGTAAAGAATTATCCTGGTGCTTGCACATGGGCTCAAACCCCATACATATGTGCACTCATAACGTGTAGCTATCGCAAATGGTTAATGCAACTAGTGCATCCACTGAGTTTAAATAAAATGCTGACCTCAAACATGCCACAACCCTGAAACAATATACTTCTGGGAACACCCAATCTCCAAATTCGTAGAATATTTAAATTACCGTAATTGATCCCAACTCCAGCACTAGAATGACTAACACATCTTTCATGCATGATCATCCCATGAGAAATACTTCTATAATTCTTCTTTTCCATATAGCAATAATAGGAATATCAGCAGTCTATCAACCAGGTGAGTACTGCAATACCGATGAACATCCATAAGTCAAAACACAATGCACCTTTTGAAATGTGCACCCTTCTCCGGGATTACCGAGCTGTTATAACATTCATCCAAATATGTTAAACTAACCATTCTGTCAAGAATTCATGACCTTTCCTTCAAGAATGAACTGCCACCTTGTACATATAAATCTTAATCCAGCAAACCACACCACACCTATCATACCATCATGTGACAAGCACAAAAATGTCATTATCAATACTGAGTCACCAGCAAATTACATATCCAGTTTATTAGAAACCTTCTATTTACTCCCATCCATGTGGAAATCATAATACACAACATGTTCCTTATGCCGGTAGAAAATATCCATCTCAAACCATGGTAGAAACCATCAAGAACACTTTGAAATTCATTTGCATATAATCAAGCTATCATAACTAAATTCCTCTAACTCGACCAAGCCACGCAGGTCACCAAACCAAAGAATATTGCCGCCAAAATATTTGTAGAGCCTTACCACATCATAATTACCCAATAGAATCGAACATACCATTACCATATTGGTCTAGCTTACTACCCAGTTGTTATATTTTCTCTGAGTTTCTTCTGAATTACCCTCAAGTTGACACTTCTCATTGTTAGAACACTACGATCTTTACCCAAAGCTCACTACAAGGTATCCTAACATAAAACGACACCGCCCTAAGGCCCATATGCCACTGTATTCTTCTTAAGAACCCTAATAAGTACCACAACCAAAACGCCCACTCTGAAAGTACCTTATGTGAATTTACCTTTCTTATACTGGAATGTACAATCCATAGTCATACAGAATTACCGCAAGTCTTGGCACCATCAAATGCAAATCTTAGATTTTATCCACACACAAGTCAGGAAAAAAATAATTCTTATTTGCTATATATAAATTCAAACTGATTAGAACTTTCTCGAGAGTCACCCACTTTGCTGAAATCCAAATTACACTGCCCGAACGGGCCAAAAAACACATGCCCCATCAGTACAACAACACTCAAAGAAGTAACCCTGATTTAACACCACCAATCAATTTCATACCCCGTGCGCAGTACATCTTTCAAATAACAACTTAACTATTCCATGATTTTCATATACTCATAAAGCGCACTATAACCTACATTCAGGAATTCCGTTATTCTAGCATTCATCGATCTCAACCTATGCAAGTCATAACTAACCCAGAAATATGCCTCACACAAAAACCAATACCACACATAACAGCGCAATCAAATCGTAGATAGCAGACTCCCCCACTTGGCTCAAAGCCGTAGAATAAACCTTCTGATAACTCACAATACACGTACCGTATTACTGCCATGATACTATAGTCAGTTCAACGAAAATTCTTCTCAATCTCATGCAACACCCACCATAAAATATCTCAATCATCCGCTAAGCTCGCATTTATTCTCGTGACAGTCAAGTCAACTTTCTCACCCAGATACAAATTCAAATCTCAACACATACAACCCGCTAGTAGAAAAGAAACTCTTCACTCAACATTATAAGGATCACATCTCTGTAGTTTACCCCGCAGGCGATAACCCATATGCTTAGCTTCAAACTGACATCTCGATATACCCTTTCGCAGCCACAATCACTACGCGATCACTTAATCTTCCTGAGTCCAAAATTATTAACAAGACATGAGAATTTAATTTGTCCCACAATTAATCCACACGAAAAATCTTTTAACACCTTCATAACTCGAGACTATATATCACATCATGACAACAGTCTAGTACCCCAATAGTCCTTTTTACATCTCAAGCAAACTATTCCCGTCACAATCAACCATTTGAACACATTCTACAGTCACATCATGCTCGTCATATAGCCATTCAGTCACTCATCGATTCATAAATTCTACTAATAGACGCTACTGGACATATAAGTCCAAAACCACGTGCTCACACAAACAAATTCCCTGTGCTCAAGCTACAATCATAACCCTATCTCAAGTCCTCCAGACTTTCTCATCACCAAAACACAGAATACGCATTTCGAACCTCGTTCATAGAATCACAAGCCAGTGATTCATATCTGATATCGAGGCTCACATATGCACACAAATGCGTGAAAGGAATTCAAAGAGTTATGCTTTAAGCTGAACCAATTCCGCACGATAAGGAAAGAAATATGGGAAATTATCCTAAATGCCCTGTATCCTCCCGAAGATAGGTATGGACGTCATCATACTGATCCGTAAGACTCTACTAGACATTTGCTCATTCCTTGTAGAACCTATGAACCTAGAGCTCTGATACCACCTAGTCATGACCCAAAATCTTCCTAGTCATGATGGCACCTAACCCAACCCATCATATAAGCCAATTAGCAACTATCCAATTTAATGAGATTTATTAAGAAAATAAATGATAATAAAACTACTTTTGTACGAGAATTTCCCAAGGACTGGTAGTATAAATCATGAGCTTCTAAATTAGAATTTACAAAGCTGGTATGAAATAAATACATCATCTATTCAAAATGTACATAAACATATTTTTATAAATCTAAGGCTACCATGAACAAGAGGCAGTTACGATCGGAACGCAAATACGTCTTCAAATCTAGCTCCCGTCGATCACAGTAACATCAACATCCAATATCTAGACGCGAGATGCAGACGTGTTGTATGAGTACTACCGACCCCATGTACTCAATAAGTAACAAACCTAACCTCAGGTTGAAAGTAGTGACGAGCTGGAACACAAGTCGGGGTCAAACAACAATAGCCAACAACAGTTCATAATAACATAATGGAAGTAATAAAAGAAGTATCTCAGAGATAAACTGCTCATCTAGTTCACAATTCTAGAAAAATAGTCCTGTTTTCAAATATATCAGTGAAAACACAAATCATTTACCAAAATAACCAATTTATGAGTAAGTTTGAAAACTGTGATTTTCCCAAAAACATTCAGCATGTAAATGTTTCATTTTTAATTGGCATGAGGAAACTACATATCAATGCCTACATGTCAATTTATATGAGAAGTCATGAATCGTATACCATGAGGAATAATGCATCTCTATGCTTGTATGTCAAGTGTGCATGTCGAATGCGATGCAAGTCAGTGATAAAACCATATGCATACTCTCAAAGTATCAATTCACTCAGTCCTCCCAGTCACTCAGTCCTCCTAGCCACTCAATCCTCCCAATCGCTCAGCACTCAGCAATCGCACTCAGTAGGGACATGCGCTCACTAGGGGTGTGTAGAGATTACGGAAGGGCTCCTTCAGCCCAAGCGCTATAATCTGCACAGATAACTCATGTGTTGCACGGACAACTCACGTGCTATAGTATCAATATATGAATCCGCACGGACAACTCACATATTGCATGAAACAATCACCTGTTATAGAATCAATATCTGTATCCACACGGACAACTCACGTGCTATAGTATCAATATCTAGACCCGCAAGGATAACTCACATGTTGCATAGACAACTCACGTGCTAAAGTATCAATATATGGATCCGCATGGACAACTCACGTGTTGCACGGACAACTCACGTGCTATTGTATCAATATCTGGATCCGCACGGACAACTCACATCCTGCACGGACAACTGATGTGCTATAGTATCAATAACCTCAAAATCAGGCCCTCGGCCTCACTAAATCATCAATCTCTCTAGTCTCTTGGGCTCACAATTTCATGAAACTAGCCTAAAATGATGATATGATGTATCAATAAATAACAACATAGACTAGGATATGATATGCAATGAATGTATATGACCGAGTATGACATTACAATTTAAACATATAATTTGACAGGAGAAATGACCTCAGTGGGTCCTAATAATACTAATATTTGCCTAAGCATGATTTCTAACATGAGTCACAGCGCAGTTTCTCTAACAGATAAAAATATATGAAAACAAACAAGTTAATTGACTTTACAGCTCCAAGATTAGAGATGAAACTTACAACGAACTAGCCGAATCTAATGCCGAGCAAGCTAAACAATACTCCAGAAATTCCATTCCATGCATATCAACAACATACTCAGTCTTATCCCACACTATGGGGTCTTGGGAGGATAATGTGTATGCAGACCTTACCCCTACCTTGTTGTTAATATACTCCAATGCTTACTCAAAATACTTCAATGCTTACACCTTAACAAGTTATAAATATTCCTAACTCCGCTCGAAAAGTCTGTAGTAGGGCCCACGTCTCATAATCCGACGAAACCCATAAAATACGATAACCCATTCAATTACGAGTCCAACCATACTATTTCACTCAAATCCAACTTCGAATCGACATTCAAATCCCAAAATTTTGTTTAATGAAATCTCTACAATTTTCCCAAAATTTCCATATCAAAATACTAATTAAATGATGAAAACTGTGATATATTCATTTATATTAACCAAATCCGAGTTAGAATCACTTACCCCGATGAATTTCTTGAAACATCCATGAACAATCTCCACAAACTGTGCTCCCAAAGTCCAAAAATAAAAAACCACATGAGGCCCTCGTTTATATGCTACCAATCTAATCTCCCAATGTGCTGACCACAAAATTTTTGTGCGGTCCGCACATTTCGGGTTCTGCGGCTGCACTTCAGCAGCCTCTGTACTACCAAGCTTCAGTAAATTGACCATAACTCTTTCTACAAATATCCAACTAATGATCTCTAAATTCCTTGAAGATTAAAAGATATAAGCTTCCAAACTCAAACCATCGAACCTGCAGGTTCCCCTTTCTGTGTCCGCAAGAGGATTTCTAAGTTCCGCATATTTTCCACTGCCTACGCACTTTTGGGGTTTGCAGTCGCACATCCGCATTCCAAAAATGTGCCCTCTGCACTTCAACTGCTCCAGGACATCATCAAAGTGCCGAAATGTCCAAACTTGTTCAAAACTCACTCTGAAACACACCCAAGCCGCTCAGGACCCCGTCCGAATATACCAACAAGTCCCATAACATACCACGGACCTACTCGAGGCCTAAAATCACACATAAAAATATCAAAATCATGAATCACCTATCAAATCAAGCTTAATGAACTTTGAATCTTCCAACTTCCAAAACGCGTGCCGAAACGTATCAAATCAATCCGGAATGACTTCAAATTTCTAAAACAAGTCATAAATAACACAACGAAGCTACTGAAATTTCCGGAATCACAATCCGGGCTCAATATCATAAACTTCAACTTCCGGAAAAACTTCCAAACCTTTAGTTTCTTACTTTCGCCAGTTTAAGCCAAATTCAACTACGGACTTCAAAATAAATATCCAGACACACTCCTATGTCCGAAATTACCATACTGAGCTATTGGAACCATCAAAACTACATTATGGAGTAAGGGTGGTATGTGGGCTAGTCCCGAGCCTAAGTGGGCTAAGTGGGCCGGTCCAAACGGTCCTGGTCCCGGGCCGGTCCCAATTTAAAAGGGCCAAACGGTCCCGGTCCTGGTAGTCTTTTTATAGGAACCGGGCCGTGACCGGGCCCACAAACTAATGGTCCCGGGGTAAACGGTCCCGGCCCGTGGGCTAAGTGGACCCAAGTGGGCCCAACGGATACTTTTATTTTTGCAATCTTATAGAAATTATAGAAAAGAAGATGTTAATAAAAGTATCTAAGGTAATTCCTTGTAAATTGTATTATAGAATTGTGGCCTAAATGTTTTAATTCAAATTTAAAGACAAATATTTTAAAGAGATATTCAAAGCAATACGTTATAATTTTATTATATCATTAAAACAATATGACAATATCTTTCTTAGTCTTCCTCCCCCCTATGAAATGAGCACAACAAGGTGTTAATACCACCATTGAGAAGAAAAAGAAACTAATCAAGATGTAACAAAATACAAGTTACATAATACATACTAGTTTTTGTCCATACAAGTTACATGGTATCTCTTACAAACTTCATAAATCTATTAAGGTCCGTAGGAATTTCCGTTGGTGGTGGCAGAAAAGAAGCTTGGTCATCACCGCTTCCGGGTGAAGCAGAATCCTCCGCAAGTTGATCTAGCATTTCTTCGTAAGCTTTGTCTACCTCTGGTTGTGATTCAGCAAGTCCAAAATTTATTCTTTCTGAACGGATCCATTCTCTGAAAAGTACTGATTTTTCAGAGACGCTCTATAATGAGCGAGTTGAAGTCTTGCTTGACTGAAAGCGCTCTATGATGCCACTGTTGAAGCTTGAATAGTTAAAATATCTCGGGCCATCCTTGAAAGAACTGGAAAGTAGTTTTCTTTGTCCTTCCACCATTCCAAAAGATTAAAGGAGTCGTCAGGATTCACTTCCCTAATTCCCTGTGACAAATAAATTTCAAACTCATTTAGTTGTGAAAAATCACTACTAGTAGAACCTTGAGAACCCCTAAACCCCATTCAAGCACTAGGTGCTCTTACTCCCGCAATTCTTTTAGATGATTGAGAATCAGAAAAAGAACGAGTTGGAACATTTGGTCTAGCATGATCTAATGCAACTTGATAAGCATTTTAAATAGTTTGAGCATTTATTCTAATTGAGGCTATTGCTTCCGCAAGTTTAGACAACTCCTCATCTTCAAGTGCTAAACCTTTATAAACAGCTTCATACCAAAATTGAGGACCTCCTAATTTCATACAAGGATTTAACAAAGCAGCTACACCATAAATAGGGGGAATAGGGAAAAAATAATTTTTAAACTTTTTTCTCAATGAATTAATAGTAAGCTTATAAATTTCCCCACCCTCTGAAAAATGAGCAAACAAATTTTCAAGTCCTGCAATATAAACTAAGCAGTTAGAAATAGTAGGATAATATTGCCCAGAAAATTCATTTGTAGCAATATGATTTTTTTCTAGAAAATCTACAAGTATTTTAACATTAGCCAAATCCGCATTTGTAAGGTGCTCATTATCATCACTTACATGAGCATTAAACGTTGAGTTTATGGGTTTCTATATTCCTATGCAACAACTAAACTTTCATACATGTAATTCCATCTAGTTGGACAAGGTTTAGGAACCTTTCTTTCTCTTAGTCTAAATTCATCGCATCTTTTAAAATATTCTCTAAGTTTATTTCTACGGGTTGAATAAAAATGCCAGTTAAGAGCCATTTTAACCTTTTAAATTTCAATATTTAAAATTCTCATACCATCACCCATAATTAAATGGTAAATATGACAAATACATCTAATATGAAAAATGTTACTAAATACAGGACTTAGTGTTGGTAAGCAAGGCTACAATATTTTTGTTGCTAGTAGCATTATCCATTGAAAGTGACATTATTTTATCACTAATGCAAAGATATCAACCAATATCCATAACGGTGCTAGCAATAAACTGCCATGTGTGACGTGAATTAATTATTCTATAAGCAATAATGCGCTTTTGCATTACAATCGTTACCACTTCTACCAATAGCGCAAATATTGTTCATATTCATATTTATATTTATAAATATCGCTCTTTACGGTTGTACGAGGAAAACTTTAATAAGTAGGATTAAAAAAGATTCTAATATAATGCACAAAGTTAGGGTCAAAAGGAAAACTATAGGGTAAGCACATAACAATAACCATTTTTGCCAATTCTTCCCAATCTTTTTTTGGATCATAATATAAAATACCACCGGTAACAGTGTTAATTCCCGGTTGAAATTATTTTGACCCGGTACTAGGGTCAGCCTTACTAGGAGTAGGTACACTGGTTCCCTCGACCAAAGCTTTGGCACTAAGATATTTGACTTTAGCTTGAGGGTGTATCAATATG
>AWOL01S0035380.1:158098-178364 GCA_000715115.1 Nicotiana otophora
TTTGGGATTAAAACAAAGTTGGGGGGGAGGGGGGTTAAATAGCTATTTTGTAAATAGCCAACGGCTATTTTGGCACACCCAAGGGCTATTTTGTAAATGCCCAAACGGGTAGAATGTTTTATTTTTAATTTTTGACCGTTGGGACCGTTTGGGCCCCTCAAGACCGGTCAGGTCCCGGTCCTAAATAGTCCCGGGCCTAGCGGTCCTAAAACGAAGAACCGGCCCAGAAAATCGGACCAGGCCCACATAGCCGGTTCTATCCGGTTCAGGCCCGTTAGGCCCAGAAGACCGTTTGGTCCGTGGTCCCGGGCCGATCCCGGTCCTGGACTGGCCCACTTGCCACCCTTATTCTAGAGTCATTTGCACAAAAGTTAAACTCCGGTCAACCCTTTTCATTTAAGCTTCCAGCATGAATTTCATTCATCCGAACTAATCCCAAAACACCTGAAAACTGGATCCGACGATTCACACAAGTCATAATACATCATATGAAGCTATTCAAAACTTCAAATAGTTGAAAGGAGTGTAAATACTAAAAATGACTAGTCGGGTCATTCCACTTAGGCAATAAGCCATCTCAAACACTGCCAAAAACCACATATGACGCCATCAATGCGCCAACAAGCTACAAACACGAATGTGATACATAAGAAAAAAGAACTCGGGAAAAGAACTACCCAGCCCATGTAACGAATAAAATGTTCGAACAGATGCTATCAACCCTTCTCAGAGAATGCGAAACAAAATACACAGAAATAGATATAGGGAACCATACTCAACATTTCACCGTTGCGGAGTGTAGCCCGATCCACATATGATAGCATTGGGGCGTGCAACCCGATCCAAACAACATACCTATGGTGGCGTGCCACCTGATCCACACATAACAATAAGTTCAGAAATACCTATCAAGCCATAATGCTTATACCTACAAAATACCTGAATATCGACCACAAGTACGCCAAGTGCATAATACAATTCCCTGGGGAGACGGATAGCGCCATACGTTACAAAACAAAAGCACGATTAAGGTGCAATAAATGACCTGCATCCCGAGAGTCATCCTGCTAATGTAACACCACTAACTACACGGAATCACAACACATGTGCGAATAATCAAGCCGTCTCACAACCCACCTCGCACAATAGAGTATTACATAGAATAGCTGACGACAAGAATAACATCCAATGCCCGACGACTCCTCCGTAAGCAACGCTATGATGAAAGAACACATCCAACCTAACGTAGATCACACATTCGCATTAGTCCCACCAACGGACCCCAAACCAATTCTAATCATACCATACTTGGAAAATAGCCATCTGAGGATCCACAATGGCCCCATTCATAACACACACGAGTATCCGTCCACTCAGGACCAAATCCCACAGTTCACAAGGACCAAACTCTCACAATTCACAACCAACGAATAGAGCGCCTACCAGGCATAAACTTTCACATTGGCAATACTACCAGAATCTCCTTACTTGGTTTCAATCCTTAACAATTAAGTGACTAACATGTAACATTTATACAAATCTCTCATTGGGATACGATCCCACGACCTTCCGCACCAGGTAGAAATGTCCGCACATCCATACCACCAGCCGTACTAATTCTACAAAGAAAATCAAGAATCTGCAAATCAATACACAAAGCCTCTTACACAGAATGTCGTTCTCAGGTGATACTAAAGGAAATGCCAACTTACTCTGAACATCTGAATTCTTTCCTGCTCATCCGAGCTCGTGACATTCTTGTCAACACCGAACCGCAACCTTGATCCTCAACTTTCAAATTCTCATGCCGCTCACTACATCTATCATGCCGCTACGCGAGAAAAGAAGAATTCATCACAACCCCAGAACTACTAGCAGAATAAACACTTTATTGGCTAGAAACCTTTCACTTAGCTCATTTCAGAAGAACCAATGCAACACGCAACCGAATTCCCAAGCCGCAGAAAATACAAACCTTAAGTCGTGATCTAAACCGCCATGACTCTTCCATAATCCATTTACACTGCAAGGCCATTTGAATCAAATACCTCCCAAACCAATAAAGTTATGGTGGCTGTCTAGCCCGCACGTACAACCACAAACCACTTGTATAACTTCACATGCCAAAGAAACTGGTCATTTCCACAATCATGTCGTTTCAACCATTACTAACTTAACCAACTTCTTCCAATTGACTCTTGACTTGCATTAGAAATAATAGTAGTTCCATTCAAGAATCATAACGAAACTCTACAACACTCCTCCCGAGTGGCCCACTTCACGAGACCACATCGTCTCAATACCCATGAACCATCTTATATGTCACGACCCAAAATTCACTAGTCGTGATAGCACCTAACCCAACCCGCTAGGTAAGCCAACTAATAACCATCCAATTCCACTAATATTAATAAGACAATTAAACAAAAGAATTGTCTAAATCTTATACATTCCCCAAGGACTGGTAGTACAAATCATGACCTTCTAATAATAGAATTTATAAAGCTGATATGAAGTAAATACATCTTATTTTTGAAACATACATAAACAGAGTTTTTATAAATATAAGGCTACGATGAACAAGAGGAAGCTACAACAGGAACGCGGGTACATCTTCAAATCCAACAACCATCGAGCACAGCAACAACGACACCCAACATCTGCACGCAATGTACAGAAGTGTAGTATCAATAAAATCGACCCCATGTAATGAGTAAATAACAAACCTAACCTTAGGTTGAAAGCAGTGACAAGCTGGAACATAGGTCGGGTCCAACACCAATAACCAATAGAAGTTCATAACAACGTAGAGCATATAAATAAGAAAATAACTGAGAGATAAAAATGCTCAGCTTTTTCACAGTTTTCTGAAAATTGTTCCACTTTTCAAAAATATCAGTGAAAACTTAAATCCTTTATCGAAATCGTCGTAAAAATATGAGATAGTTTGAAAACTGTAAATTTTTTCAAAAACATCCTCTCCACAATAAATTAGATGTTTCGTTGTTTCTTTCCAGATAGCAAATGAAAAATGCATATATGCCCACATATCAATGTGTGTAAAAATCATGAATGACGTGATGCCGTACAACATGAGGAGAAATGCATCTCTATACATGTATGTCATGTGTACATGCCAATTCCATGTATCTTAGAGATGAATCATGTACTCATACTCTCAGAGTACTCAATCTCACTGCCTCACACTTTCCACTCATCATGCTCAACCACTCGGTACTGTATATGGCCCATACGGCTCGGGGAAATCCATCTTGCAACATATACAACACTGATTGTAAGTCAACCAGTACCGAGGAAAAAGGGCAATCCAGCCCTATGAAGAAATCCATCTCCAAGTATCAAATACTTCGGAAACATCCATGTCCAGGGAAGTCCATCCCTCATTAATATCATTCGCGCTCACTCGAGGTGTGTTACAGACTCCGGAGGGGCTCCTAAAGCCCAAGCGCTACCATAATCATCAATATAACCACTGTTGCATGCATCCCGATCCCATAACTGTCACTCATAATCAGGCTCTCGGCCTCACTCAGTCATCAATCTCTCAAGTCTCACCCACGGGCTCACAATGTCATGAAAGCTAACCCGGAACAATGATTTGATGTATCAATAAATAACAACTAAGACTGAGATATGATATGAATGCATGAATATGACTGAGTATGAAATATCAATGAAATCAGTAAGATGACAACAAGTAACGACCACTATGGGTCCTAACAATATCTACATAAAGCCTAAACATGGTATCCAGCATGATTGACAGCTCAGTTACTTTATCACATGGTGAAAACATAGATATCAACAAGATAGGGCCACTATACAGTGCCATGGAAACAACGGGGTCACAATTCACAGGGTGCACGCCCACACGCACATCACCTAGCATGTGCGTCACCTCAATACCAATCACACAACACAAAAATTGGGGTTTCATACCCTCAGCACTAAGTTTTGAAGAGTTACTTACCTCGAACAAGCCAATTCTAATACCGAGCAAGCCAAGCGATGTTCCAAGAATGCCATTACGCGCATAGAGACCTCCGAATGGCTCAGAACTACATCAAATAAAACCCAAGGAAACAATTTCCAATTGATAACGATCGAATCCTAAATCAATTCCCAAATCCAGCAAAAACTTACACGCAGGCCCGCACCTCGAAACCCAACAAAACTCCCAATATCCGACAATCCATTCATTCACGAGTCTATTCATACCAAATTTACCAAGATCCGACAACAAAATCTCCTTCAAACCTCAAAATTCCATCTCAAGAACTCTTCCACGTTTTCCCCAATTTTTCACCCTAAATCACAATTTAGATGATAAAAATCAAGATATAATCATGGAATTTAACCAAAACCACGTGAGAAATACTTACCCCAATCAACTCCGCTAAAATCCCTTCAAGAATCGCCCAAATCCGTGATCTCTATATCAAAATATGAAAAATGAGCTCAAACCCTCGATTTTTGAATTTAGCACTGCCTCCCAGATTTCTTCTTCGCGAATGCGACCCTCCTCTCGCGTTTGCCTAGACCAACTCAGACTGCCTTTCTTCTTTACTCTTCGCGAACGCGATGCCTTACCAGCCCTAACCTTCACGAACGCAACCCTCACCTCGCGAACGCGTAGACCAAGGACCTGGGGTCCCCAACAGCCTTACTCCTCTTCGCTAACACGACGTCACTCACGCGTTCGCGATGCACACACTTCCCTACCCTTCGCATTCGCGTCCTCACCTTCACAAATGCATAGAAAAACAATTCACCATCTCATAAACACTCTTCGCGAACGCGAGGCCCCTCTCGTGAACGCGTAGGAGGAAACCATAACCAAAATACAGCAGCAGATCAGCTATCTCACCAAGGCCAAAGATGATCCGTTAACCACCCGAAACTCACCCGAGGCCCTCGGGACCTCAACTAAACATACCAACACATCCCATAACATCATACGAACTTAGTCGAACCTTCAAATCACCTTCAACAACAACAAAAACACGAAGTACACACGGATTCAATCCTAATGAATTTAGAAATTTCCGAATTCAACAAACGATGACAAAACCTATCAAATCATATCCAATTGATCTCAACTTTTGCACACAAGATACATTCGACATTACAGACATGCTCCAACTTCCAGAATCAGAATCTGGCCCCGATATCAAAAAGTCCACTCCCAGTCAAACTTTTATAAATTTCAACTTTTGCCACTTTGAGCCAAATTCCACCACGGACCTCCGAATCACAATCTGGACGTGCTCCTAAGTCCAAAAATCACCCAACGGAGCTAACAAAACCATCAGAAATACAATCTGGGGTCAAATACTAAAAAGTCAAACTTGGACAACCCTTTCAAATTTAAAGCTTCTAGCTGGGAATCTTTTATCCAAATCAATTCCAAATAACCTGAAAACCAAAACCGATGATTCACATAAGTCATAATACATCATACGGAGCTACTCATGCTCGAAAACTACCGAGTGAAGTGTAAATGCTCAAAACGACTGGTTGTGTCATTACATCATACCTTCCACATGCGTACAATAGCATCTCCAACTGGAACACCCATTCTGAAAGACCTTTCGCGAATCCGAAACTATTTCTCCCATTTATCAAATACTGCCTCGCAGACCCGATGATAACATAGAACATTTTGGTCTCCATCAACATAACTAACGCATTAGAACCACTATTGAGAGTCACCCACTCTGACTTGGTCCCAAATATAAGCCACACTCTAATGCGTTGTCAGCACATGAACACTCATAAAGAAGCAACTGGATGAATTATTTTTTGTTGTACATCACATCTACCAGAAGCATAAACTCTGAGTCTTCCCAAAACCTGCACATAGATCTATAAGGCGAAATATAGCACACATTCATCAAAGTTCTTAGCTCGAATTACCCTTGATGTTTGCTTTTCTTAGTCATAATTAATCCACTAATGCACTGATAACTAGAAGTTGCACAAGCATACAACCACGCGATCCAATCGGAGATGGTAGGCTCCCCCGCTTAGCTTTAAGCTACAATCACATAAATCTAGAACGCACAAAGATTCCTCCTTCTCAATCACCATGATCTCCCAACTTCTTGAAACCTCCTGTTAAACTTTTCATAAAACATCCCAAATTATCAGCCATAATTGACTATTTGACCTCCCGCTGGATAATAAGTAGAACTCTTTGTAGAAACTTCATCAAAATCACGTAATCGCCAACCTTCTCATAGGAGATAGCCCACCTGTGGAATTCCATACCGACATCTTCCAACAATGCTGCACAGGGTACAACTACCACGAAATCAGTAAACCCTCCTGAGCCCATGTTCGCCCACCAACTGTACAAGTTTATTCATTCCTCATTGACATCAACTAAAAGTCTGATGATACATTCCAAACACGAAGTCATGATTCACACCTCATCTTTTGCAGCAACTCCTCTTTTCCATATTTCATCTCCCTTGGTATAGTAGCCAACATCTCAAATAACATTTGTACACCAAATCACCTTCTGTCATGATTCCTCTAACCACCCTAAACTTTCTCAAGACATGTGGCTATCCTACCACATAATTCATATGCTGCTATGCCACTCCCACTTCGGTTAAACCATATCCTTTAAGCAACTTCTCGACCTCTTCTTTTCATACTTGACCTGCAAGCAATTCAACCACCGCGAGACAACTCCCACAATGTCCTTCCTCCTCTGTCGCAGCCCAAATGCTGTCTCAAATCAAAATCCATCTCTGTAGCACCTGAACGAATAAATTACTACTAATTTTAAGCCTCCTCGAACAACATATTTCTCGATCAATCAGTTATTAGAAATACCGATTCGATTTTGAAACCGCTACACATCGCCATATCGGAAAACTGCTTCTTAGGCACCATTTCACCACACCCTGCCATGAAGGCACATCAAAAAATACCATAACACCGGCGGACCTTAATGTGGTTAAACAAGGACGACGACACCACATCACATATCTGGATCCGCACTGACAACTCACGTGCTATAGTATCAATATCCGGATCCGTACAGATAACTCACGTGTTGCACAGACAAACCACGTGCTATAGTATCAATATCTGGATCCGCACGGATAACTCAGGTGCTACACGGACAACTCACGTGCTGCACGGACAAATCACATACTATAGTATTAATATCTGGATCTGCACGGACAACTCATATGATGCACAGACAACTCACATGCTATAGTATCAATAACCTCAAAATCAGGCCCTCGACCTCACTCGGTCATCAATCTCTCCAGTCTCTGGGGCTCACAATATCATGAAACTAGCCCAAAATGATGATAAGATGTATCAATAAATAACAACAGACACTGAGATATGATATACAATGAATGAATATGACTAAGTACGAAATTATAATTTAAACATATAATTCGACAGCAGAAATGCCCTTAGTGGGTCCCAATAATACCAACATTTGCCTAAGCATGATTTCTAATATGAGTCACAACTCAGTTTCTCTAACACATAAAAATACATGGAAAAATACAAGTTAATTGACTATACATCTCTACGGAATCAACTGAGCCTCAATTTTTACGGTGCACTCCCACACGCCCGTCACCTAGCAAGTGCGTCACCTCCAAACAATTCACATAACACGTATAATCAGGGTTCATACCCTCGTATCCAAGATTAGAGATGTAACTTACCACGAACAAGCCGAATCAAATGCCGATCAAGCTAAACAATACTCCAGAAATTCCATTCCACGTGTATCAACCTTTGAACGCCTTCATATCTCCTCAATTCCAAGCCAAACGATTCGAATCTAGTCAAACAACAACAATAGCAACATACCCAGTCTTATCCCACACTGTGGGGTCTGGGGAGGGTAGTTTGTACGCAGACCTTACCCTTACCTTGTTGTTAATATACTCCAATGCTTAATCAAAATACTCCAATGCTTACAATTTAACAATTTAAAAAAATTCTCAACTTAACTCGAAAGTTCGGAAGTGGGGCCCACATCTCGAAATCCAACGAAACCCACAAAATCCGACAATCCTTTTAATTACGAGTCCAACCATACTAGTTTCACTCAAATCTGACTCCTAATCGACATTCAAATCCCAAAACTTTATTTTATGAAATTTCTACAAATTTCCGTCTCACAATACTAATTAAATGATGAAAACAGCGATATATTCATGTATATTAAGCAAATTTGAGTTAGAATCACTTACCCCTATGAATTTCTTGACAAATCCACGAAAACTCGTCACAAACCGAGCTCCCAAAGTCCAAAAATAAAAAATGAGATGAGACCCTTGTTTATATGTCACCAATCTAATCTCCCAATGTGCTGACCACACAACTTTTGGGCGGTCCGCACATTCCGGGTTCTATGGCCGCAATCCACATTTTGCGGCCGCAATCCAAATTGTGCGGACGCACTTCAACAGCCTCTACACTACAAGGCTTAAGTAAATTGACCATAACTTTCTCTACAAATGTCCAACTGATTATTTATTTACCTTTCCAAAAACTAGACTTAGAGGACTACAACTATTGTATTTGAATCATCTCCAAATTCCTTGTAGATTAAAAGATATAAGCTTCTGAAGTTAGACCATCGAACATGCATATTACCCTTTTTGCGGCCATAGGAGGATTTATGCGGTCCACACATTTTCAACTGAGGTCCGCACATTTTCCACTGCCTACGCACTTTTGGGGTTTGCAGTCGCACATCCGCACTCCAGAAATGTGCCCTCTGCACTTCAACTGCTCCAGGATATCATCAATGTGCTAAAACTCACCCTGAAACACACCCGAGCCGCTCGGGACCCTGTCCGAAAATACCAACAAGTCCCGTAACATAACACAGACCTACTTGAGGCCTCAAATCACACCTAACAACATTAAAATCGAACTTAATGAAATTTGAATCCTCCAACTTCCAAGTCATAAATCCATAATGACTTCAAAGTTTTAACACAAGTCAAAAATGACATAATGAAGCTACTAAAATTTCCGGAATCACAATCCGGGTTCGATATCATAAAATTCAACTTCCGGGAAAACTTCCAAACCTTCAATTTCTTACTTTCGTCATTTCAAGCCAAATTAAACTACATATGCCACAATAAATATCCAGACATACTCCTAAGTCTGAAATCACCATACGGTGCTATTGGAACCATCAAAACTCCATTCTTGAGTCGTTTTCACAAAAGTAAAACTCCGGTTAACCTTTTTCATTTAAGCTTTCAGTATGAATTTCATTCATCCGAACTAATCCCGAAGCACCTGAAAACCGGATCCGACGATTCACACACGTCATAATACATCATACGAAGCAATTCAAGACTTCGAATAGTTTAAAGGAGCATAAATACTAACAATTACCGGTCGTGTCAATACACTTAGGCAATAAGCCATCTCAAACACTACCAAAAACCTCATATGATGTCATCAATGCGCCAACAAGCTACAAAATCGAATGTAATATATAAGGAAACCTAACTCTGGAAAAGAACTACCCAACCCGCATAACGAATAAAATATTCGAACATATGCTATAAATCCTTCTCAGAGAAGGAGAAACAAAATACACTGCAGTAGATATAGGGAACCGTACTCAATATCTCACATTTGCGGCGTGCAACCCGATACACACATGATACCGTTGCCGCGTGCAACCCAATCCAAACAACATACCCATGGCGGCGTGCCACCCGATCCACGCATAACAATAAGTAAGGAAATACCCATCAAGCCATAATGCTTATAACTACAAAATACCTGAATATCGACCACAAGTACGCCAAGTGCGTAATACAAATCCCTGGGGAGACGGATAGCGCCATACGTTACAAAACTCAAGCACGACTAAGGTTCCAAAAATGACCTGTATCCCGATAGCCATCCTACTCATGTAACACCACAAACTACACGGAATCACAACACATGTGTAAATAATCAAGTCGCCTCACAAACCACCTAGCACGATAGAGTATTACATGGAATAGCTGACGACAGGAATAACATCCAATGCCTGATGACTCCTCTGTAAGCAATAGTATGACGAAAGAACACAACTGACCTGACATAGAGCATATATTCACATTAGTCCCACCAACAGACCTCAAACCGATTCTGATCATACAATACTAGGCCAATAACCTTCCAAATATTCACAATGGCCCTATTCATGACACACAAGAGTAGTCGTCCACTTAGGACCAAACTCCCACAGTTCACAAGGACCAAACTACCACAGTGCACAACTAAGGAATATAGCGCCTTCCAGGAATAAACTTTCACATTAGCGATAGTACTAGAATCTCCATACTTAGTTCAATCCTTAATAATTAAGTGACTAACATGTAACACTTATACAAATCTCCCCGTGGGATACTATCCCACGACCTTCCGCACTAGGTAGAAATGTTCGCACATCCATACCACCAACCGTACTAATTTTGTAAAGCAAATCAAGAATCTGCAAATCAATACACAAAGCCTCTTACACAGAATGTCGTTCTCAGGTGACACAAAAGAAAATGCCTACTTACTGTGAACATCTGAATTCTTTCCTGCTCATGCGAGCTCGTGACATTCTTCTCAACACCAAACCGTAACCTTGATCCTCAACTTTCAAATTCTCATGCCGCTCACTGCACCTATCATGCCGCTACGCGAGAATACAAGAATACATCACAACCCCTGAACTACTAGTAGAATAAACACTTCATTGGCTAGAAACCTTCGATTTAGCTCATTTCATAAGAACCAATTCAACATGCATCTGAATTCCCAAGCCGCAAGAAAATACAAACCTCAAGTCGTGATCTAAACCGCCATGACTCTTCCGAATCCATCTACACAACAAGTCTATTTGAATCAAATACCTCCCAAACCAATCAAGTTATGGTGGATGTCTAGCCCGCATGTACAACCACAAACCACTTATATAACTACACACGCAGAAGGAACTGGTCATTCCCATAATCATGTTAATTCAACCATTACTAACTGAACCAACTTATTCCACTTCACTCTTGACTTGCCTTAGAAATAATAGTAGTTCCATTCAAGCATCATAACGAAACTCAACAACTTCTCCCGAGTGTCCCACTTCACGAGACCACATCGTCTTAATATTCATGAACCATCTCATACCTTCCACATGCGCAGAATAGCATCTCCAACTGGTACACCCATTCTGAAAGACCTTTTATGAATCCGAAATTGTTTTTCCCATTTTTCCAATACTGCCATGCAGACCCGATGATAACATAGAACATTCCCCAAGTGTTTTTCACACTCTGGTGAAAAATCCCGGTCTCCATCAACATAACAAACCCATTAGAACTACTATTGAGAGTCACCCACTCTAACTTGGTCCTGAATATATGCTAAACTCTAATCCGTTGTCAGCACATGAACAATCCCAAAGAAGCAACTGGATGAATTATTTTTTGTTGTACAACATATCTACTAGAAGCATAAACTCTTAGACTTCCCAAAACCTGCACATGAATCGATAAGGAAAAATATAGCATACAATCATCAAAGTTCTTAGCTCGAATTACCCTTGATGTTTTCTTTTGTTAATCATAATTAATCCACTAATGCACCGATAACTAGAAGTTGCACAAGAAGAAAACCACGCGATACAATCGTAGACGGTGGGCTCCCCCACTTAGCTTTAAGCTATAATCACATAAATATAGAAACCAAAAACATTCCTTCTTCTCAATCACCATGATCTCACACTATTAACCCGCCAACTTCTTGAAACCTCCTATTAAACTTTCCATAAAACATCCCGAATTTTCAGCCACAATTGACTGTTCGACCTCCCGCTGGATAGTAAGTAGAACTCTTCGTAGAAACTTTATCAAAATCACGCAATTGCCAACTTGCTCACAGGAGATAGACCACCTATGGAATTCCATACTGACATCTCCCAACGATGTTGCACAGGGTACAACTACCACGAAATCAATAAACCCTACTGAGCCTATGCTCGCCCACCAGTTGTACAAGTCTGTTCATTCCCCATTGACATCAACTGAAAGTCTGACAATACATTACAAACTCGAAGTCACATTTCACACCTCGTCATTTCCAGCAACTCCTCTTTGTCGTATTCTATCTCCCTCAGTACAGTAGCCACCATCCCAAATAAAATCTGTAGACCAAATCACCTTTTGTCATGATTCCTCAATTCGCCCTAAACATTCTCAAGGCATGTAGTTATCCTAACACAGAATTCATATGCTGCTCCTCCACTCTCACTTCGGTTAAACCATCTCCTTTATGCAACTTCTCGACCTCTGCTTTTCATACTTGACCTGCTAGCAATTCAACCACCGCGAGACACCTCCCATAATGTCCATCCTCCTCCTTCGCAGCCCAAATGTTGTCTCAAATCAAAATCCATCTCTGTAGGACCTGAACTAATAAATCGTTACCAACTCTAAGCCTCCTCGAAGATCGTCTATATCGAGCCATCAGTTATTAGAAATACTGATTCGATTCTGAAACTGCTACACACCGCCATCTCTGACAACTGCTTCTCAGGCTTCATTTCACAACACCTTATCCCGAAGGCACATCAAAGAAGACCATAACACTGGCAAATCTTAATGCGTTCAAACAAGTATGACAATACCATATCACATATCTGGATCCACACGGACAACTCACGTGCTGTATGGACAACTCACGTGCTATAGTATAAATATCTAGACCCGCATGGATAACTCACGTGCTACACGGACAACTCACGTGCTATAGTATCAATAATCGCAAAATCAGGCCCTCCGCTGGAATTAAATGCAGAACCTCAAAACCATACACTGAGTAACCATCCTTTTGAGTCATTCACTGCCTCGACACATAAATAAGCACCCTATCATTACACCAACATCGTGCGATAACAACGCATGAACATCATAATAATCTATGCATAGCCTCGAAACCATAAGAAATACAGATACTAGGTTGAAACGACAGTACACTCTTACGCAAGGTAACGATAATAGCCTACCCAAATACGTAGGGAGAAACATCCTACACCATGTCTCAAAGACCACTACAACTCCTCGATGCCCAATTGATAATAAGCGCTCCACGTCGCATAAGATTGAGTAGGGAGGAAATGAAGGCATGAGCTTCAATAGAATCAAATCACATGAAGAGGAATCAAGAAGGGAAGTGCTCCTAACAGCCTCATAGCATCTCAAAGAAAAGTACATACGTCTCCGTACCGATCTGCAAAACTCTACTAGACTTGGTCATGACTCGTAAGACCTAACTGAACCAAATGCTTTGATACCAAGCTGTCACAACCCAAAACTCACTATAGGCCATGATGGCGCCCAACATCACCGTTAGGCACGATGATCTACCAACCTCCTTATGAACTTTATTATTTTCGAAATCGTGAACTTTATTAGATAAAGAAATCAACGCATTAAAATCATGGAAACTTACAATTATAACATAATAGATAATAAAACGGTGTAAATCCTAATCCAAATCACAAACAACATTTAGAACATCCCAAAATCTGGTGTCACAAGTGCATGAGTATTTACTAAGGAATACAATAATAATAGTACATCTGTCCAGAATGTAAATAAGATAGGATAAAATAAATAGTGCGATGGAGACTCTGTGGACTGCGATGCGTGACCTAGAATGTAGCTCACATAAAGTCTCCTCAACAGCTGCGCCCATGTGCCAAGTTGATCTGATCACCAAATGATCCTGTCAGATCCTGCACATTTAGTCCAGAATTGCAACATGAGTACGTAAATCAACGCGTACCCAGTAAGTATTTAGCCTAACCCCAGAGAAGTAGTGACGAGGTGTCGACATCGACACTTACTAGAGGTCCAACAAAGCAATATAATAAAACAATAAGTAGATGTGAAGCACCCAACCATAATAGGGTAAATCTGTAAGTTACCTAATCTTCCAAATGTTTCTTTTCAAGTTTGAATTTCTTAGCCTTGTATTCTACCTCATCAGCTTAGATGTATCAAGTACCAGTAACAAACGAATAAGAAGTACTATGTAAGATGTCGAGCATCATTGGAAGGATAATCTCGTGAATGTTCGGACTACCAGCGATATAACGCACGATTATGCCGAGGTCGTTCGGCCCGATTCAGAATAATATGTACACTGACGAGGGTCGAGCGGCATAAACCATAGATGTATCTATTATATTGTCGAGGTGTTCGGCCAACTCCAAAAGAAAGAAAGGAAATTATCGAATTACGAGATACATGCTTACAATACAGTACATGGGCATAATAATAAATGTACCCCTTTACATTTAACAATTATCTTGGCAACAACTCAAGGTGATAAAGCTCGTCCAAATATATTTATACATTTCTAAATCAATTTCAATTAACATTTCAATTAATTAGGCTAGCAAAAATGAGTATAGACAATTCAAATATTGCATGATAAAATCCTAAGTCTATCCGAACATAAACATGCTTTAGCTACGTACGGACTCTCGTCACCTTGTGCGTACGTAGCACCCACAACTAGTTGCACATAATAATAATTATCACCTAGGGGTAGTTTCCCCTCACAAAGTTAGACAGGAGACTTGTTCCATAACCGACTCCAACGCCTCTCTAACACCTCAACTCAAATCCAAATGTCCCGAAACTAGTCAAACAATGTGTAAATCAATCAAAATATACCCCGATGCTTAAAATTTAATAATTTATAATGATTCCCAACTTCGCACAGAAAAGGCAATAAATTCAACCCTCGGGCCCACGTGCTCGGATTACGAAAATGCTTGAAGTTAAACATTACCAATAACATCACTAACTCAAATATATAATTTATTCCTAATTTCATGTCCAATTGCGTAGTAAAAAACCAAAAATACCAAATTCTAGGTTTTCTCTTAGAATCCCACAATTTTCATAATTGTTCATGTTATATCCTTATGAAATTCATGTATTTAGCTTACAACGAGTGGAAAATCACTTACCTTTTGTTGCTTCATGGAAACCTCCTCAAAATTGCTCCCCAAATTTGGCCACCCAAGTGAAAATGAGAGAAAAGTGAGCCGACTCCCGAATTAAAAAGAGACACTGCCCAGATGGTCTTCTCCGCGAACGCGGCACTATCACGCCCAGCTTTCTCGAGAAAATGGGCTTTTACATGTGACAACTCTTTTAAATGAGGTATTAAAAGAGAAGAGTCACCACCTAACAATTTTTAAGATATGTTAGGGAAACTATTTGAAAATGATTTTGTTTGACTAGTTTGTGTCACCAAAGATCGGGTAAGAGCTCAAGTTACCTCAAAGAGAAGGTGTTAGGTACCCTTCGAGGTCCACAACTGTAGGTCCCGACCAAAATTTAAACTATGTAAATTATGTAATTAGACTAGGTGAGCAAAATAAATAAAAGGAAATTATAGAAGTCGAAGAGTCTTATCATAATACATTGGGAATCAGTACAAATCCTAAATGATTACAAGGATACAAATGCATTGGTCTATGTTAAATGACTAAATGTAAATGCCAAGTATATAAAGAAAAGGGGGGGGGGGTCCTAAGTTCTTTTAGCCTAAAGGATAACCTCGTGCAACATAAATAATACTTCGTAACTCCCTTTGGGTAGGGATTTCTCATATTATTCAACGGACACAGACTATCATCCCATGCTACCCGATTACTATGTTGAAGTTGTTTACCTAAAAGCGTTCTACTTCAATTCTAAGTCGTACCCTATTCGTGCACTACCCGTCCCATGCCTTTGGACCAACTATTTGGGTGGTTCTAGACTTAGGTAGCTCAAAAATAATAAAACTAAGCGACATTCAAAACAAGTAAGACTACACATAATAGCAGCAAATAGCTCGAGTTAACCTCCACACATAAAACACAAAAGCACGCGATCAGTCACAGGTTTTCAGATTAGGCAGTGCACGTTATTAATCGTTAAGTCCTGCAGGATCACTATGTGATTCTGATTTTCAGTATTATATAAACAGCGTTCAGGCATATTAAAACATCACAAGTCCTATAAGCATAATTTCTAATTGATTTTGATGAAGAGGTAGTAAGGCCATTGGAAAACTCAAAGTTTGCGACATTAATTTTATAAACGTTCTGTCTAAGATGAATAACCACATCCTATAGGCGGGATTTCTAATGATTGACAATAGAACTGGTTTTATAACACTTTATTCTTATAGACATGCTATCTAAGTGAAGTAACGTAAACAGCATGAAGTAGTTGATTAATTAGTTAGGACACTATAGTCATGGTATTTAGGTAAGTACAAATATTGCATTCTTGTATCCTATAGGCATGTTATCTAGGAGCGTTGAATAATAGACATGGAGACAAGTGTGCGCATTTTGAGAGATGGAGTGAAGTGTGTGCATGATTCCTATAGGAATGCTTTCTATTGGTGTACAACACATAAAAATAAATAGTATATAAGACATGTTAAACAAAAATAGAAAATAGACCACATAGACCCTATAGGTATGTTTTCTTCCCTTTATGCAAGCATTAGAATGTACCATTTTCCCCAATTTCACTAATTCTCCAATTATTTATTTACAAATTATTACAAGCCCAGTTAATGAACATAAATATAAATATTACACACGGAAAACTGTAGGCCCAAGAGCGGGCCCAAAAAGGAAAATAACCCAGTACTGTTTGGGCCTTCAATAAGCTCACGTTCATACGAATAGCAGGCCCAGATCCAAGCGCCTCTCAAACAAGAGAACGAGCCCATTTGCACAGCCCAAGGCCATACATGAATTCATATTAGGTCATACAATTACAGATTGACCACTCTACCCAAGATAAATTAACGAGCCACACATACAATCAATTAAACAGTCCTGATGCCCGCTAACAACAGTTCTCACTAGGACATAAATACAAAATCATGAAACATATTGACAAGGCTCACACAAGACATAGTTGCACTTGCATTTTTTAGCTAGGGTGACATGATTGGTCAAACATGGGACTAAACATAAAACTAGGAGAACCGGTAGGAATTAGTCTCCCTATAACAAGAAAAACAACATAAATGCATAACAACTCAGAGAAATCCAAACAACATTGATGTAGATAACATAAGCACAAACAGAGAGGAGTAGAATTACGAGGGTACAAGACACTAACCAGTGGCAAACAAACGAATAAAGAACGAGAATCTCAGAGTCTCAAGAATATCAGCAATTGCAGGAGAGTGATGAAGAACCCCAAACCTTTAGTACTTCAGAGTTCACAAGGGCCTAACACGGACCCCGAGCAATACTTGCACTGGAGGAAGGTTAACAGAGTATGGTGGCCTTGGCTTTCACCGGCCAAAAGATTGAGTCTTCGAATAGTACAAGACATGAAAGAATGAGAGAGACAACAATAGTTCTTTACCGATCGATTAGCGTCCGTTCTAAAGGGAAAATTGGGGAGAGGTTTATATAATAGTAGGAATTAAAATAACGAACATGGAAAAAAGACTAATCATACAGAATAAGGAAAGAAAATTAATCATACGGAATAAGGGAAGGAAAATCAATCATACAAAATAAGGAAAAAGAAACCAATCATACAGAATAAGGAAAGGACCACATGCAACCTAATTTCAAATCGGAAATAGGGCAATGAGTAAGGCAAAACCTAATTAAGCCGGATTCAATGGAAATATGACCAAATCGGGGAGATGCTCCGTGTTCTTTGAAGTATCTAGCCGGAATCCCATAATATCTTCAAGGTCGAACCCATTTGGACCCGATTTACATGAGGTACACCTCCTACATATGGAACGATACTCAGTATTACCATATCAGAGTTGTAGACGTTCAGAAAAGGCAAGAAAATCTCTGGTTCAAAGGCAATATGTAGATAAAAGGTGAGACGGTTTTGGTCGCTAGGGTTTAGGTCTAAGAGATGAGGGGGAGAGTTTGACGGAGGCGGAAATGATAAATGGGGTCTAGGATTTGGGTTATGGGGATATAAGGAAATGGCTAGGTTTATTATGGGTCGTTGATCATTTAAGATCAACGGCCGGAATCAAAGGGAGAGTGGGGCGGGTTATTTGAAGGGTTCTGACCGGGTTGGGTAAAAGGGACATCGGGCTTGGGCTGTGAGGGTATTGGGCCAACTTTTGGTCCGAAACTTAGCCTAGTTTTTGGGCCAGATTTTAAATAAAAGAAACTTTGGGGAAACTAATTTAGTTAAATAACTAAATAAATAAATATAAAATACTGTTTATGAATTTTAATATTATAAAATAATAATTGAAGATTATAAAATATGTAAAAATTAATTTGATCCTGAAATAAAATGATAAATGCAAAATTGCGTAAGTGGCTCAAAAATGCAAATGTAATTTTATGAAATGAAGTAAAATGCTATAAACATACATGTGGGTGTAAATAATAAATTTCGATAATTACGTTATCACAAATATAATTTGAAAGGATAATTAATAAATAATCAAGTAATTTAAATGGGAGAAAACTAATTTTAAATCTTTAAAAATTATGAAAATATTATTGAAAATGCTTGTATTACTTTTGTAAATTAAATAATGATGAAAAATGACATTTTTTTAAAAAAAAACAATATATATATATATATACTATTTCAAAAAAATACGATGGCAAAATTGGGTATCAACAGGCACTGCCTTCGCGTTCGCGAAGCTCAACAAACACAGGACAAAAAACTCTTCTTCGCGAACGCGAGGTTGGCCTCGCGAACGCGGTGCTTCACCAGGTTGCTCTACGCGAACGCGAGACAGGGCTCGCGAAAGCGAAGACCAAAGCAACCACTAGACCAGCTCTTTCATCGCGAACGCGAACAACCAATCGCGAACGCAAAGCCTTGCCCCCCAACCTATCGCGAACGCGTGACAACACTCGCGAACGCGAAGCACAAAATCTTTGCACCCAAAAATCCTTCTTCACGAACGCGATAACCACTACGCGTTCGCGATGAACAATACTAGAACCAGCAACAACAAGAGCGAAATATGGAGAAATTACCTGAAACCAACCTGACACCTAGCCGAGGCTCCCGCCACCCCGTCCAATTACACCAACGAGTACCAAAACATAACACGAACCTGCTCGAAGCCTCAAATCACACCAAACAACATCAAATCTACGAATCGATGATCAAAACATTCTTTAAAGTTTCAAATATTCAAACTTCGCTGAGCGCATCCGAATTATGCTTAAACATCCTGGAATGACGCCAAATTTTACCCACAAGTCATAAATCACAATACGTACCTATTGCAAGGCTCGGAATCTCAAACGGATATCGATAACACCAATGTCCACTTCAAACCAAACTTAAGAAATTCTTAAAGTTTCAAAATGCCAACTTTCCATAATAAGCGTCGAAATGCTCTCGGACCACCTGATACTCAACTCGAACATACGCCCAAGTCCGAAATCATCATACGAACCTATTGGAACCTTCAAATCCCGATTACAAGGTCATGTACTCGAAAGTCAAACCTTAGTCAACTCTTCCAACTTAAAGCTTCCGAATTTAGAATTTTCCTTCAGAAACGACTCCGAACGTCCCGAAATTCAATTCTGAATACGCGTACAAGTCATAATACATGAAGTGAAGCTACTCAAACTACCGAACGACGCGCTATAGCTCAAAACGACCTCTTGGGTCATTACATAAATATTTATTGGTTTAAGATGTAGTGCTATATTAAACTTAAGTTGTAGCAGCAGGAACAACATATACTCATTCAAATCACAATTAAAGAATGATTATATATATATATATATATATATATATATATATATNCGGACCACCTGATACTCAACTCGAACATACGCCCAAGTCCGAAATCATCATACGAACCTATTGGAACCTTCAAATCCCGATTACAAGGTCATGTACTCGAAAGTCAAACCTTAGTCAACTCTTCCAACTTAAAGCTTCCGAATTTAGAATTTTCCTTCAGAAACGACTCCGAACGTCCCGAAATTCAATTCTGAATACGCGTACAAGTCATAATACATGAAGTGAAGCTACTCAAACTACCGAACGACGCGCTATAGCTCAAAACGACCTCTTGGGTCATTACATAAATATTTATTGGTTTAAGATGTAGTGCTATATTAAACTTAAGTTGTAGCAGCAGGAACAACATATACTCATTCAAATCACAATTAAAGAATGATTATATATATATA
>AWOL01S0035381.1:9212-86439 GCA_000715115.1 Nicotiana otophora
GGGGGGGGGGGGGAGTGATCATTAATGGTAATTACACTGTGTAATTACAAGCTAATATAACTTTGAAAATTTCTTTTATTTTTCTTCTTTTAAATATATTAAGTGTTATTATTTATAAATTATTTCTCCTTCATTTCTCTTATCCTCCTTTTTCAACCATCAAATGTGTTGCTTATGGTGTGTTTCCAATAGTTTTACAACTTCTCATATTTTGTTTCTTTCCTTTTTATTGTTCTTTATTTTTTAGTTATTAAACATAATTTTATAGTTACAAGATTTATTTCTATTTATTGGTATAAATAATTAATAAGAAGAAAATACCTTCTAAACTCCTATCTATATTTTGTTATTTAAAAAATATGACAAATCTTAAATTTCACACTATATTCATATGAGTTGGTAAAAACAATTAAATTCATAATTGAAGCTCTATATAAATTATTTTAAATTAAGAAATTAATTTGTTAATAGATAGTCAAGATACCTATTTTTCTTTACTATATTAGTTATCAACTTATAATTATTTAACACTTTTATTTTATAGAATATATATATATATATATATATATATATATATATATATATATACTTTCTAATCTTAGTCTAACTTTTTTTATATTCACATGAGTAATTAAATTTTTTATTAATTAACTTAAGTAATAATTTTATTTATTTTATAAGATATCAGTTTTTTTATGATATTATTTACTAATTTATAATTATTTAATTTTACGGGAAAATATTTATTTGAAATATCTCTTAGTTAATTATTTTTTAATATTTATTATTTACATATATGTTTTTCATACAGTAAAACCTATCCACATATTAGTTAGAGTTTTTTATACTTAACTACATAATTATACTTGTCTAACCAAACATGACAGAGTGAATTACACTGTAATTACGTTGTGACAAACAAACAGATCATTACATGTGACGACCCCATAGGTCGTTTTGAGTACTAGCCTTTATTTATGTGTTTCGAGATATCAATTACCTACATTTGATACTTTTTGATTTGCGTGCGTGGTCCGTGTCATTTTCTAAAAAGTTTTTACGTAAAAATTTGAAGAACAAGTAATTTTAGGCTTAAAATGGGACTTGAGTTGACCACAATCAACATTCTTGGTAAACAACCTCGGATCAGTATTTTTACGATTCCGGTAGGTTTGTAGGATATTTTTGGACTTGTACGCACTTTTGGTTGGGGTCTGGGTTGACCCGACCGCATTTCAGCGTGTTATGTAAAACATTGTGAAAATGAGTTTCAAGTTGAAAATTCTTGAGTTTTAAGGATCGATTCATGTTATTTAATGTTATTTTGTTGATTTGATGTAGCGAGCAAGTTTGTAGGATGTTATTACCCTTATGTGCATGTTTGGTTTGGAGCCTAAGGGGCTCATATGAGTTTCGAGTGTGTTACAAAAGAGTTTGAGCCATCAAGCAACTGCTGGTGCAATACCAGTTGCTGGTGTCTGATGAAGATCTCACAATTGTGAGCCTCGCATTTGCGATCAATAGATCGCATTTGCAAGCATGTGCCTGGTCTAGGTGACCTCGTATTTGCAAGGAAAATATTCGCTTTTGCGAACATCTCGGTCGGATTTTCGACCACTGGTAGCTATTGTCAGCTTCGCATTTGGGTGCATTTTGATGGAAGGCTATAATCTCGTATTTTAGTCTCTTATTGGACTCTAATTTACTGCATTTTTATTGTGTTTGAGCTTTAATCGCTAGTGTTTTGCACTTATTCTGTGTTTTATGCCTTGTAGGATTCCGATCTATGTAGATGTTATGGAATGAATTTGAGTGATTTGGAGCTTTGAAGTCTGAGTAAAAGCCCAAGGGAGTGTCGAGGACCAAAACCGGATGTCAAAACGCAAGAAAAATCCATACTCAGAGAAAACTACACTAGTGCGGAGCGAGGGGGTGGGGCATGGGGCGCCACGACTGCCCATTTTCCTGCTGTCTAACAGATTTCATCTCTCTGGATTTCCCCACTAATGCCCCGCATGGCGCGTCTATACAAATTTTACAGAGTAATTGTACTATTTCGCGTAGGAAAAGGTGATTTTGTTTGGGACCGATCCTACTAGGTATAAATACATAGAAAAATATTATTTTCTGGACTTTTGACATATTGGAGACCTAAGGAGGTAAGGAGGAGTTGGAGAAGCAAAAGCACAAGGAGTTCATCATTCAATCCTCACTCAAGACCTGTGTTTGGATCATTTTATGTTTTCATATAGTTTAAACATATTTGTGATGAATTTCTCCATATATATGGAGTAGTTCTCTTTAGGGTTTGATGGATTTGGTGTATTGATATTTTCTTGTGGATTATAGCTATAGTTTTATGTATTGAATCGTTTTGGATGATTTAATCATTGCATCTATATTCACTTGTTCATGTAATCGAGAGATGCATAACTTGTGATATCTGTGCATTATCTTGTTGGTTGAGTTTATTAATTCTTCTTAGTAATCTAAATAGGCTAGTTGAATCATTGATTAAACCTAGTTAGGAGGATAATCGAGAGAGGTTCTCCTAAAGACCAATCCACTACGAATTCTTGTATATTTTCACATAGCTTAAATTGGTTCATATTGAGTATCGCGCCTCTTTTTCTCTCGGAATCGGGTCTCGACGTGTGACAACTCTTTTAAGGAGGTATTAAAAGAGGAGAGTCGCTACGTAATGGTTTAAATTGCATTAGGGTACCTATTTGCATATGACTATGGTTTGACTAGTTTGCATCACCAAAAATCGGGTAAGGGCTCGAAATTACCTCGAAGAGAAGGTGTTAGGCACTTTTCATGGTCCACAACTGTGGGTTTTGGTCGAACTTGAATTATATGAATTAGTCAGATAAACAAAGACAGAGAAAATAAGAAGTTTGGGAAGTTTGATTATCAAAGGCTTTGAGTAAATACAAACACTTGATTCAAAGATAGATGTGGGGTGCTAAGTGTTTTAGCCTAAAGGATCACCCCGTGCAACATAAATAATACTTCGTAACTCCCTCAAGATGGGGTGTTACTCGTATTATTCAGCGGGCACAGACTATCATCTCCTGCTACTCGATTACTATCTTTAAGTTATTACCTAAAGCGCACTAGTTGATTCTAAATCATGCCTTATGCGTGCACTACCCGTCCCATGCTTATGGTCCAGGAGGCATTTTGACCCCTATTTTTGGGTGGTTCTAGACTTAACTTAGGCTGCTCAAAAAATGCTAAAACTAAGCGACAATTCAAAACAAATAGGACTATAATTAAATCCAATTAAAGGCTCATATTAGCCTCCGTAATTAGGCAAATAAATGCACGCGAACAGATTTTACATATTAGGCAGTTTTCCGAATTGAAGGGATTGCAGTTGTTAAACTCTATAGGCATGGTTTCTAGATGATCTGATTCATATGTGCAAGCCACTTTAGACCTAGGATTTCTAAATTACCAGTTGGCAAGTGCCAAATGATGTTAAATGGCTTATTATCGATTATCAATGGACAAATCTATAGGCATGATTTCTAGGTGATTTATACAATAAGGAACAGTGAAACTCATTAGAAGTGCTCAAAATTATTTCGCTTCCTAATAATCACGTGGATGAACAACGTTTGAAAAGCGGGTAGTGATGTCCTATAGGCATGATTTCTAAAGCTTGGCGATTGGAATTGATTCTCATACAATTAGCTCCTATAGGCATGCTTTCTAGGTGGACGATGAGATTGCAACAACGAATTAATTAGTTAAAACCCTATGGGCATGATATCTATTGAACAGATTAAGGAGCAGTCATTAGCAATTATTTCCTATAGACATACTGTCTAGCAACACATAGCAATAAACAGAAGAATAGATAGAATACTCATGCATTGATAACATACCAATTATGCGAGTGTGTGATTCCCTAATGACATGATTTCTAATAGTGCACAAAGAGATTCACATATAACAGGTCGGATAGATCACACAAATCCTATAAACATGCTTTCTACCCCTTTTCATGCAAGTATTAGGAGATACCCATTTCCCAATTCCACTATCACCTCAATTGTTATTACATAATTATTACAGGCCCAATAATGAATAAATTACAAAGTAGTATAAGTAATAACAGTAGGCCTACGATAGGCCCAAAGATACCCAGCACTAACAAGCCTTCAACTAAGATCTTTCTCCACACATATCTCAACATAGCCTAAAAACCATAGGAGAACTCGAACCAAACCCAACAGCCATGGTTTGATTATAAGATCCAGGAAACAATAATTTACACAAGTCAATTTGAACATTCAACAGGCAGAAAGAAGGACAGAACTGAGTAGTGAGGAAAATGGCCAAAGAACCTCAGGCCTTAGTGTGTCAGAGTTCACAAGGGTCTCAAAATATACCTCGAGCAGTGCTCACACTAGGGAGGTTAATAGAAAAAAGCTTTAGTGGCATTGGCTTTCAGCTGGCCAAGAATGAGAGGTTAGAGATGGCATAGATAACAAATGAGGGAGAGTGGACAATGGTCGAGGGGCAGGAATTGAGGGAATACACTTATAATTTAAAGTAGACATAGCAAGGAAGAGAACACAAAGCAACTAATCAAACAGGTCACGAAAATTAAACGTAGGTTCAGTAGGGAATTAGAAGCAAGTTTAACACTTAGTAAAAGAACACATAGACGGCCACAAATTGAAAGAGTTAGGGGGGAAAACAAGTTTGCAAGATTGACAAAGATTATCATGCACAAGTACATAATACTAACAAATTGAAACCTAAAAGATCCAAATTATGCTAAGTATACATCCTAGTGTCATAAGACAGACATGTTAACTCTCATCAATGAATAAGACAACATTCAGACATGATAGGGGAACACACATTGTGACAAGTCAAGTAATCACTGAAGGAACAAGGAATTAAGTGAGCCAAAGACATGCTGGGGGACATATTAGCTGGGAAGCAAGGTCATAATTGATAGAAAAAATCTTAACACAGATTAGAACACATTACATATGCAATATAATCCTTTAGAACTTAATTGCCTTCTGCGTCAATTTAGTCAATCGAGAGGCAAGAGTAGAAAACTCAATATAGATTGGGATTGCTAGAATTTTCGGAATGTTGTAGTAATTTAAGGAAAGCTCAAAGCGAGGTATATTGGCTAAACTTCCTTCTTAGAATTGAATTCAATGATGTTCCCTTAAGTTTCAAGTATGGATGTCTCAAGTTCCTTATTCTATGTTTCGGGTTGTTCCCAATAAATTTGAATGTATCGAATATGCAAAGTGTCGAGAATTATATATTCAAAACGTGTTCTGAATGAGCCTAACACATTATGTTATCTTTTGGGAATGTGTTCAAGAATGATATGTGTATTAAAATACTATGTCTTTAAGTAGTGTTTCAAATGAAGGTTATGGTGTCAAATTGTGTAAGAAAACTCAATATGCTTAAGACTCTTAATTGCTCATATGTGTACCTAAAGTCTTGATTGGAAATGTCTTATTGTTGATAACCTATAAAGATGGTTGGAAGTGAAATAAGTGAATTGGGGATATAAAGTGTGGCCAGCGTGCCAAGAGTGAAAGTTATACATGTGGCAAATGGTGCCAATGAAATGAGATGATGTGCGAAAGATTATGAAATGAGATTTGATTCAACTATTCTAAAATTGACTTTGAAAATAGAATTGCCTAAAAGCTTATGAACTCAAGTGATGCCCATATGTGGTTGTTTTAGTTAATGCTATCTTTAGTGAGTATTTTTAATATGATTTTCATTCTTACATATTCGTGAGTGGAAATTGTTTATTATCCTTTATGGGAAATATTATTTCAAGAATAAATGATGTGTTACTTGTTTATGATTTTAACTTGTGATTTGATTGCCAATCATTTTACTCCATTTCTTGGAAAGGAATCCATTGTGTTTTAAGTCTTCATTACTAATGAACCTAAAGTTGTGATTTTCGGAATATTGTATATGTTGATATTTATGATGATGATCCATGAAAGAAAATATATGAAAGTGTGGAATATGAACTATGGCCATTGTGCCATGGAAGAAGAATCATATGTATGGCCAAGAGAGCTAATGAATTAATAATGTTGTTAGTGGTTGAAAGTATGGACTAAGTGGTATATGGTGTGAAAGGTTATGAGATGTACGTATTTGTACTTTTGTTTCCAATGTGTTATAAGCCCCTACGTTCTTGCGAGTAAAGACTATGATGTTCCTAAATGTTCTAAATGCTCTTAATGTTGTATGATCACCCATGGCAAGTACAAATAAGTGATAATATGAAAATGCAATGTGGTCGTTGCCTAAATGAGAATTATGAAGTGTTGTATGTCCCAATAGTTTCCACTATAGTTGTAAGCTTCTGAACTAATGTATATAAATGACTTTGATTGTTAAGTCCCCAAGATTCATGAACCTAGCTAATGACCTAAAGAGGTCAAGGGAGTGAATAATGAGATGGAAGGGAGATGTCTTTTATTAGATGATGATGAACCTTAAGAAAAAGAAATTGGGCCCACGTGCCATTGAAATCGACTTATTGATTTACCATGCATGTGCTAATGTAATGAGTTGTGTTTCTCCATGATGAGCATGAACATGAAGTATTCCAATGATATGAGAAATTACGACCTTAAATGTAATGACAAACTATGTCGCTTTGAGTTTATACATGGTATTGTGATTGTGGAATACACATCCACCCACATATATTAGGGTGAGGTGGTAGGGCCGCTTTGTGTAGGGGTTATGGTACTGTGATACACCTCCACCCACATATATTGGAGTGAGGCGGTATGATCGCTTTGTGTAGGGATTGTGGTATTCTGGAATACACATCCACCCGCATATATTGGGGTGAGGCGGCATGACCGCTTTGTGTTGGAATTGTGGTATTGTGGAATACACCTCCACCCGCATATATTGGGATGAGGCGGTAGGGCCACTTTGTGTAGGGATTGTGGTATTATGATACACCTCCACCCGCATATATTGGGGTGAGGCGGTATGACCGCTTTGTGTAGGGATTGTGGTATTGTGGAATACACATCCACCTGCATATATTGGATTGAGGCGGTAGGGCCACTTTGTGTAGGGATTGTGGTATTATGATACACCTCCACCCGCATATATTGGGGTGAGGCGGTATGACCGCTTTGTGTAGGGATTGTGGTATTGTGGAATACACATCCACCCGCATATATTAGGGTGAGGCAGCATGACCGCTTTGTATAGGGATTGTGATATTATGGAATACACCTCCACCTGCATATATTGGATTGAGGCGGTAGGGCCACTTTGTGTAGGGATTGTGGTATTGTGATACACCTCCACCCGCATATATTGGGGTGAGGCGGTAGGGCCGCTTTGTGTAGGGATTATGGTATTGTGATACACCTCCACCGTATATGTTGGGGTGAGGCGAAACGGCCGCTTTGTGTGAAGTTGGTTTTAGAGGATCCCAGACTGAATATCTATAAATCTTAATTGAAGCTCTAAATAAATTTGCTTGACGTTAATGGCTATCTAAGCCCATTTATTGTTTCTATGATTCATCATATTCATGTCGTATTTCCAAGCCCTTGAATAAGTGTATTTGTATTGTGTAACTGAACACTTTGAACTCTTTATGAGATGCATAGGTGTATAATATTATATGTCAACACTAAGGACGGTCTATGAAATGTATATGGGTAATATAAGGGAGGAAGGTGCCACTTTCATTGGCATTGTTTGTACATGTTGTTACATTTACATTATATTATGTATTCCATGTATAGTTTATATGGCTCAGTTGATCCTAAAAGAAGCTTAGAATGATGCAAGTATAATAAGACTTGAAATGTGATCCTATGGGATGTTTCATAGTTTCTTGATGTACTTTATTTACCTCTTATTTGAGTTATCGTATTTTCATATGTTGTTTTGACTGCCTTACATACGAGTACTATTCCACATGTACTCACGTCCCTTTTGCCGGGGGCGCTACATCTATTAATATGGATGCATGTATACTTCTACAGAATGATATGAATCTTTGATAGGGATCTTCTTCACTACTCACCTTGTGGTGAGCCCGCTACAGTTCTAGTGGGTGTTTGGGTCTAGTTCATTTTATGTATATAGGTATCCATTGTCATAGAAGCTCCATGTACACTGAGGGTCATGTAATCAAAGATTTGAGTTTTGTCATGTATTTATGTTTACAGTATTTACAGGTATTTGTAAAGTTGTGTAACCATCACGAGAACAAAAATATGGGCCATTGAGCAAAATGTATTCAATATGAAAGTCAAGATCTAATTATATTATGGTAAATCATGCATGAGTAATGATGAGAGGTTAATGTAAATTAGGCTTGCTCGACTGAGTTTACTCGGTTGAGAGCCAGTCGCACTCCCTGAGTTCGGGGCGTGACATAAATGCCGACCTACCACCACCATAAGAACAACCAAAGTTGCATGCGGTCCGGGCCTTGCTGCTACACTCACGCTCCCTTCTATTTTGCAGTTTACGGTCCTCTATTGCTTGAGAAAATGCCACCGTCTTCCCATAGTTCATATCAAATTTAAAGGCAGCTGTAGCAGCCTCATTAATAACAAAGGGGCTAAGACCCTGCACAAACCGGCACACTCTTACCTCCATAGTGGGCAACATGTGAAAGGCATACTTGGACAGGTGCGTGAACTCCATATGGTACTCCCAAACATTCATGCTACCCTACTTCAGGCTCTCAAACTCAGTAGCACAGGGTGTCTTAGTCTCGCCAAGTATGAAATGATCCATAAAGGCATCGGTGAACTCACTCCACCTCGCCGGAGGGCTCCCGTCCTCACGGGACTCCTCCTATATCTCAAACCAAGAATAGGCCACCCCTTTCAAGCGGTAGGAGGCCAAATCCACTCCCTCCATCTCAGTAGCATGCATAACTCGGAGAGTCTTGTACATCTCATCAATGAAGTCCTTGGGGTCCTCCTCAGGATCAGTACCTGTGAATACTGGAGGATCCAACTGGAGAAACCCGTTTACCCTAGAACTAGCGGAATCCCCTGTCTGACTAGAAGAAGTGGGTGCAACATTTGATCTCTGGGCCTGGGAGGCCACTATCTGAGCCAACATTTGTATGGATCCCCTAAGATCCCTATCAGAAACACCGGGACCGTAAGTTAGAGGTGGAGGTGGATCTGAAATATCAGTTGGAGGAATGTTGCACCTTCAGTAGGTGTAGCAACTGGTGCAGTCTGAGTAGGAATAGTAGATTCAGGTGGTGTAGTAATTAGGGGAATATCCTCACCCCTCGGGTGCTCACTCGCATCATCAAATATAGAATCAACTACCACTGCTGGGGTGACATTGGCTCCCTAGCCAGTTCTTTCTTTCTTCCTAGGCGCCATGCATTGAAAGTTAGAGCAAAGCACGAGTTAAAGGAGGAACAATCTTACAATCAGCTTTATCGCACGATCGAGAACATCAAAGAAGGGTATTGTTCCTAAATTCCCAAGTAGCCTCTTAATTATTGATGTGGTCGACATAACACCGATAAGAAGGACTCTACTAGACACGACTCCGAAACATCCTAGGACACTTTAAAACCTTATGCTCTAATACAAAGTTTGACACGCCCCGACCTCGGGGAGCGCGACCAGCGCTCAACCAAGATACCCCAGCCGAGTAAGCCTGTACAATACCTTATACCCAACTCGCCCATGAATAAAGAGAGTGTACATTTATATCATTAATTAAACATCAAGATGTCATGTGAATAACACCAGTTCACTTCCATTAGTTATGTCTTTAACAAGTCTCCAAAACAGTACACTGTACAATCATAGTTAAAGTGGAACAGATGATACGATTACAACATTTTTAGTTTAACCTTACCAAAAATAGATACAACCCACACTATGTCTACGGAGTCTCTAACAGAAACAAATTAGTGCTACGAGAGTGCCGGCAACAAGGCCCCGGCTATACCTCAAAATCCTATGTACATCGAACAAGAGATACAGGACCCCGGAATGAAGTGGGGCTCACCAAGTCAGTTGAGGAGAGGGTGTGCTGCTATTACTAATCAATACTGCCTGTTATTGAACCACCTACATCCATTAAAGATGCAGCGCCCCCGGCAAAAGGGACGTTTGTATATGTCGAATAGTACTAGTATGAAAACCAAACACCTATGCAAGGGCTTGGAAATACAACATGAATATGATGAATCATGGTAACAATAAAAGGCAGAGTTAGTCATTAAAGCCATATCAAATTTATTAAGATCTTTCAATAACATTTATAAATTCATAAGTCGGGGATACTCTACAACTACCTTTACACAAAGCGGCCCTGCCGCCTCACCCCAACGTGGTGCAATCATAATACCAGAAACTCTACACAAAGTGTCCCTGCCACCTCACCCTAATGTATGCAGGTGGAGGTGCATTCACAATGCCACAAACTCTATACAAAGTGCCCCTGCCGCCACACATCGATGTATGCGGGTGGAGGTGTATTCACAATGCCACAACTCTATACAAAGCGGCCCTGCCACCTTACCCCAATGTATGCGGGTGGAGGTGTATTCAAAATAACACACTCCGGATACCCAAAATGATAATAGTTAGTACAAGAGAGTTCCCTTTTAAATCAACCATTTGGCACCTTTGGCCTTAGCAAGTGTAAGTTCACAAGGTCTCATCATATGAGAAATGAGTGTTTAATCATATTGAGTTCATACAAGATCTTCTTTCCAAAAAGGGGTATAATACAATTAAGTCAAAAATAGAGAATCATTAACACACGAGGGTTCTAACACGTTATGCCAATCGGGAATCAATTTCACTAGTTTGAATACCCAACATCAATAGTGTTTCATGTTCGACTACACATGATAGAAGTTTGCAAGGATTCGGGAATTCTGATACTAGAAGAAGAGTTTAGTCTTTATACCTCACTTTGAGCTTTCTTTAAATTACTACAATGTTCCGGAAATCCTAAAAACTTCAATCTATTTTGAGACATAAGAAAATTGAACACAAATTAGGAAAATATTCATGGTTTCAGCTCATTTGAGCATTTTATCAAACACTAGATGAGCAAATTTGATTACAAGGTTCTACCACAAGATTTCCTTCACTCCACAACCCAAACTTTACCCATTTGAGCTTAACAATCTTCCCACAAACCTTATTGGTACATGCATGTATAAATAATACTCTCACACCCAAGACTCATACTCCCCCTTTACCCATCTTCTACCCAAATTCGAAATTGAAGACTAGGGTTAGAACCTTACCTCTTGGATGAAGACCTTGTGAGTTTTCCTTGTGAATTCTCCAAGTCTTGAGCAAGAATTGATGTACAATTAGCCTAGGATTTCCTCCTCTCTCTAGAACACTCTCCATTCTCTCTAAAATATCAGATTTATCTTTCAAAACGAGCCCCAAGGGCTTTTAATCAAAATAGCGTCGGGTAAAAACAAATAGAAAAATGAAGCCCTGACACATATATGCGATCGCATATGCGACCGCATATGCGACCGCATAATGCCTTCGCGGTCCGCAAAATGGGCCGCATAATGGCCCTCCGGAACTGGGAACCCCTTCATCACTTTGTGACCGGTCAGCGGTCCGCAGACCTATTCTAGGGTCACATAATGCGCCGCAGAACTTCCCTTCGAAAATATTTGTGCTGGGTCTGCGATGGGTTATGTGGACCGCAAAGTGATTACGCAGCTGCATAATGGACCGCATCATGGTCCAAAGACAATTGCCCAGATTTCTGCCTCAGTCTGCGGTAGATTTGCGGTTCGCCGATCAGTTTTGCAACCGCAAAATGGGCCGCAAAAAATGCTATACTCTTCCAAAAAACAATTTCAACTCCCAAACGCACTGTTCAACCCAAAAAGTTCGAACTGCTCCCTACAATCGTCAGCACATAAGTCTAATTCGGTACCACGAAACCTCGGGTTTTAGGTAATATTTTAAGGGTCCTTACATCCTCCCCCACTTAGGATCATTCATCCTCGAATGAGCCTCAAAACTCACCATTAGTACCCATTTTGGCTCAGCTGCTATAACACACACAAGCAGTTTTAATTTTTGACTAACTGCCCAAATTACCAAAATTTTTGCCAGAGTTTCCCCTATAATTGGTCCTATCCACCTATCAGAGAATCCCAAAAACCAATCCTAACAACATGTACATGAACAAATGACGTAACATAACATAACAACAACGGCAACAGTGGCCTCTCGAGCAATATATCACAAAAAAGAAAAAGTAACGCCCTTAACATCAACTGTTCAAATGATACATAATTCATAGAAGGTAAACTCTTAAAACTTTCATAGAACACAACTTTATAAATATATGTCTGTTCAAACAACTGAAGGTATTTCTTCTTCATTTCTTCCTCGGGCTCTCAGGTGGCCTCTTTAACTTGTTGGTTTCGCCATAACACTTTCACGGAGGCAATCTCTTTATTCCTCAACTTTCGAACTTGCCTATCAAGAATGGAAACTGGAATTTCTTCATAAGTCTATTGTTCATTAACCTTGATAGTCTCACCCGGAACAATAAGCGACGGATCTCCAACCACCTTTTTCAACATGGATACGTGAAACACCGGGTGCACCAAAGACATCTTTGGAGGTAGTTCTAGCCTGTAAGCCACCTGGCCAATCTTCGAAATGATTCTGTACGGTCCGTCATAACTCGGACTCAATTTTCCCTTCTTACCAAACCACAGTACATCCTTTATAGGGGAAACCTTCAAGAATACCCAATCATATTTTTTGAACTCCAAATCCCTACAACGCACATCCGAATAGGACTTTTGATGACTTTGAGCAGTTTTCAACCGTTCTGTAATGATCTTAACTTCTCCATAGCCTGATGCACCAGCTCCGGTGCTATCAATTATGCTTCCCCAATCTCGACCCTCCCAATGGAAGATCTACATCTCCTATCATATAAAGCTCCAAACGGTGCCATCTGGATACTAGCATGATAACTGTTGTTGTAGGCAAATTTTATGAGCGGCAAATGATCATCCCAGTTACCTCTGAAGTCAAGAACACAAGCTCGTCCGAGATACCACAGTCAATCAAGCCTACTTGATGCCTTCTACCCAACCATACCCAATAACAATAAAAGAACCATTACCATGAGATAAGCATGAGAAGGGTAAAAAATTCCACATTCTTTTTCAATTACTTAAAGGATATTCATTTTACAATTTCAAAAATATTACAAGTTCCTAATTACGAGGGAAAAACATATTTGCCAAATACCAACACTTCTAAGTCATTACCCAACATCGTACACCACTCACAACATGTCTACGGAGCTTCTAAGTACAACAAAAGAGTAGTATGGAAGTACCGATGACAAGGCCCCGTCTATACCTCAAAATACAAATACAACATCAAGTGACATAAGGCCCGAAATAGAGTAGGGATTACCAAAACCTTTTGAGTAGAGAGTAATTACAAACGAGAATTAAAGCTGCCCGCTGACGAACCACCTGCACCCATTGAAGATGCAGCGCCCCTGGCAAAAGAGACGTTAGTACATGTGGAATAGTACTAGTATGTGAAGCTAAATGTCCTCTTTAGAAATAAAAATCAAATATAAGAAAGGGAATACCATGGAAGCAATAAGTAACAATCAATGATATACAAATGCCAAGTTAAAACATAATAATTTTCAAAATACCAAAATAATATTATTTTTGGTTGGGAGATCATTAGCACCGATATACCACCGTGTTTTTAGCACAGAGTCCGATCACGCCCGATCGGCTAGACCATCTCCACGAACAATGTGGATTGACATGTGATGCAAAAGAATGGTGTTACCAAGAGGAGGAACCACCATGCGCATGACATGGCATCCGATCTCTACTAGATCGGCTAGGCCGCCTTCCTACATATGTCGTGTAGGCCGACTTCATCATTTCCAATTCACAGCTATCATCAATCTCATCCCAATTAAGGGGAATAATCTCACCACATCAATATTTCAATCTCATCCCAAATATGGATAATAATCACAATCCACTCCTACACCGGCATATGTAGTTTCAGGTGTGGGCCTTATGACCCACCCTTCCTCGGCTCGCTAATGATACTCCCAAAAAAAATTATTTCTGCACACAAAGAAAGCATAAATACAAATACATTCACCTCCTGACCTTTCACACCGTATATAGTTTTATTAATACTTTCAACCACTCACAATATCATTATTTCATTGGCTCTCTTGGCCATACATATGATTCTTCATCCAAGGCATGGTGGCCGTATCTTATATTCCACACTTTCATTTCTTTACTTTCAAGGATTATCATCACAAACATCAACATGTAGAATATTCCGGAAATCATAAATTAAATTCATTAGGAATGAAGGATTTAAACACAATGGATTTCTTTCCAAGGTATAGAACAAAATGACTTGCAATCAAAGCACGATTTAAAATCATAACGAGTGATACACCACTTATTCTTGAATTATATTTTCCCAAAAGGGCAATACACAATTTCAACTCATGAGTATGTAAGAACTCAAACCACATTGGAAATATTTATAAAGGAGAGCATAGTGATTTATGATTGAAACACGAATACAAATCAAATGCACTAGTTACAACAACTATGGCCACGTTTTACATCTCATTCTCACTTCTTTTACTTCCAAACATCACCATAGGTTACCAACAATTAAGGGTATTTGGAATCAAGACGTCAAATATGTATATGAGCAATATGAGTCTTAAGCACGTTGGGTTTTCATTGCAAGTTAACCATAATGGACTTTCATTTGAAGCACTAATTGAAGTCGTAACATTTCAATACATAAACCACACTTGAACACATTTTCGAAAAGGTAATAATAGGATAGGAAAAATTGGAACCCGTTTTGAGTATATGCATCTTTCAACACAACACTTACTTGGGATAATCGATTTTATTAAGAACAACTCGGAACATGGGAATTAGAAACCTGGGCCAACCATACTTGAAACTTACGGGAACATCATGGAATTCGATTCTAAGAGAGAAGTTTAGCCAACATACCTTGTTTGAGCTTTCCTTAAGTTACTACAATGTCTCAACACTCCTAGCAATAACAATCTATAGGAAGATAGTGAAAATCGGTTAATAATTAGAAGGATTCCCATGGTGTAACTCTCTTAGGAATTTTGTCAAACACCTAGTATGCAAAATAGACTACAAAGCTATACAATGGTAATCCCTTCCTTCGTCAACCAATTCCAACAAGGAAGTACCCAAAAATGGTTCATTAACCCCACATACTACAACCTATTATCACATGCATGGCGTATTTCTAACACCACAACATACATGAACTTATAACCTCTTGTATGAAAGCTTAGGAGTAGGACTTACCCAGATAGATGATAATCTAGTGATTGGCTTCCTCCATTCTTGAAGATTGGTGCAAGCATGGATGATTAGAATGCTAGATCTCCTCCTTCTCTCTCTAAAGTACTCTTACATGTCTCTAAAATCATCAGATATTCGCTTCAAAATAAGCCCCTAAGGTTATTTATCAAAATGGGGTCGGTTTTAAAAATAGGAAAATGGACCCTCCGAACTCAAGTCTGCAGTCGAAGAATGGACCGTATAACAGATATGCGGCCCGCGAAAACGATACGAAGAACTCGGTTGGTATGGACCGGTCTGCGATCCGCAAACCACTTATGCGGCCGCAGAGTGGACCGCAGAATCACTCTCCAAAATTCTTCATGCCAAATCTGCGACAAAAATGCGGACCGTAAAATGGATATGCAATCGAAGATTAGACCGCAAAACGACCTTCAATTTTCAACCATTTTTTTGCTCAACTCTGCGATGGGTATGCGGTCCGCGGAGTGGTTCTGTGGTCACAAAAACTAACCACAGAATTTCTTTCTTCTACCAAAAATTCCCATCAACTCCTCAGTGCATTCTTCAACCAAAAAAGTCCGTATCTCAGCACCACATAACCTCAAATTCCATGGCAAAATTTTATGATCCTTTCAAGGGTCACCCTCTCATGTTTTTCTATTGATGGTGTACACGTGGATTGTGAAAAACCGACATATTTCCGGTTGATGTGAGCTCTGGGAGAGCTGGTTATTAGTTTAGTTCAGTTACCAAGATTCTGATGTGGCCTTGAGATCCATGATGTGGTTTCTATTTGGACTGGATTGCACGCCGCAACATGTTGATATTTGGTTATTGTATTTGTTATTTACTCGCACTTTCCTTAGCATTTAACCTGATTTATTTGCATATCTTCTTTATATGCTAGATTTTTGACTGAGCTGAATACATTGAGAAAATATGTGAGCACCAAGGTGGTTTTATCTGTGAAGTCATGATTTGATCATACTTCTGCTCTATACTTGTTGTAATTCATGAACTGTATAGGTGATAGTGAGTATGATTTAAAATTCTTGCTTTATTACCTCGTTGAGGTTAGTTAAAATATTTATTGAGTACATGGGGTCGTTGTACTCGTACTGCACTTTTGCACCTTGTGTACAGATTTAGGAGTTGATGTTGTTATGTATCGTGGGAGCTGGCATTAAAGATGTACATATCTTCAGGATATCGCTACTACTCGTCCTTGGTAGGTTTAGATTTTAAGTTCTGTTTATGTATATTCCAAATAGATGTTGTATTATCCGTACCAACTTTGTAAATCTAAGTCTTAGTGGCTCGTGACTTGTACTACCAGTCCTTCCATTATTGTATAAAAGTTGAGTTAATTCATCATTGATTTCTTATTAATTTCAACTGGTTTTTGTTGACTATTAGTTGGCTTACCTAGGGAGTTGGGTTAGGTGCCATCATGGCAAGTTGGATTTTTGATCGTGACATTATCACTAAGGGTTGTGACTATTAAGGTTTATTAATAAATCTAAAGAATAACGACCAAGGGTTGCTTTGAGTGAAAGGCAAGAGAAGTACTAGCATTAGAGGGGAAAACCAAATTTGAGAGATACATATGTCTCAAACAGTTAGTTATTACAAAAAGAGGCAATACATTACTCAACAAAATGAAAAGTCGAACATACAGTATGCCGAATGGAAGGAAGATGATGGTAAAGTTATTTTTCAAACTAGAGATAAAGTGCGATCTAAGATCTGTGCCTTTATTGTTGAGACATTGAACTTGTCTTGTGTGGATCATATTTAACCCTACATGTTAGAAAGGAGTAAAGGTAGACAAATCAGTGTTATTGCCATTCTCTATTGGAAGGTATGAGGATGTGATCTGCTGTGATGTCATTCATATGAATAGTTTTCATATCTTCTTGGAAAGTCCATGGTATGTCTATAGAATAGCTTCATATAGCATTAAAAAAATAGATACTCTTTTGAGGTTAACAGGAAAAAACTCATTCTTGGACCTTTGACTCCCTCATAAATTTGTTAATATGAAAAGACTGTTAAAGATTATATGAAAGAATATGAGAGAAAAACAATGAGAGTAAGGGAGTGCATGTTGACATTCCAAAAGAGGAAAAAGGAGAGGGTGTGTTGAGTAAACAGAGGGGGATTTCAAGTGAGAAAAAGAGTGAGCTTGAGAGAAAAGAAAACAGAGAAGGTTGTAACGACCCGACGGGTCATTTTGAGCTCTAGCAGATCGTTCAGTAATTTGAGACCTTGAGTAGCTTCACTTCATGTTATATAAATTGTACGGGTTGTCATAATTGAATTTCAGGAAGTTCGGAGTTGATTCAGAAGGAAAAGTCTCAATTCAGAAGCTTTAAGTTGGAAGAGTTGATCAAGATTTGACTTTTGAGCAAACGACCTTAGAATCAAAATTTGAAGGTTCCAATATTTTTGTACAATGATTTCAGACTTAGGCGTATGTTCGGGTTTAGTATCGGGTGGTCTGGGAGCATTCCGACGCTTATTGTGGAACATTGGCATTTTTAATATTTTTGAATTTCCTAAGTTTGATTGGAAGTGGACTTTGATGTTATTGATGTATGTTTGGTATTCTGAACCTTGGAATAGGTTCGTATTGTGATTTATGACTTGTGCTCAAAATTTGGCGTCATTCCGAGTTGTCCAAGTATGTTTCAACGCGTTCGGAGTTGGATAAAAAACGTTTGAAGCTTAGAAGTTGATTAATGAGGTTTTGAGGCATGATTCTTAATTTCGGCTTTGTTTTATGTCTTCTGAGGCTTTGAGTAAGTCCGAAATATTTTTATGGACTTGTTGGTGCATTTGGATAGGGTCTTGGGTGGCTAGGGTGTGTATATGACCACCCGGAGCATGTTTGAACTAGGCCGAAATTGCTGGTGTGATGGTGTGATGGTGTGATTCGCGATCGTGAAGGTAGTCCCGCAATCGTGAAGAAGGATGATGAAAGGCCCCTATTTTTCTCTTCGTGAACGCGAGGTGGTTCACGTGAATACGGAGAAGAACATGGTCCTCCTTCGCGAACGCGTTGATTTTATCGCGAACACGAAGAAGGCAGTGAGGGGGATGGCTGTGAGGCAGAAGGCCTTTGCAAATGCGAGGTGTGGAACGTGAACGCGAAAGGCAGGGTCAGCTGGGCATCACAAACACAATAATTAGGTCGCGAACGCAAAGGGTAGCTGGGCAGCTGGGAGGATTTGGCCTTCGCTATTATGATACTTTTCCCGCAATCGCGAAGAAGAGCGGGTCAGGACATATTTAATTTTAATACGGGATTTGGATCATTTTCTTTCATTTTCATTTGGTTAGGCAATTTTTGGAGCTCTTGAAGAGGTGATTTTCATCATCTATCATGAGGTAAGTTATTCCCACTTGTTGTAAGCTAAATACATGAGTTGTATATGGATTGTAACATGAAAGTTTGTAGAATTTTTGGAATTTTGGAAGAAACCTAGAATTTGGTATTTTGACCACGAAATTTGACATGAGATTAGGAATAAATTATATATTCGAGTTCGTGGTGTTATGGGTAATGTTTATCTTCGAAAATTTTCGGAATCCGAAAACGTAGGCCCGAGGGTTGACTTCGTAGAAATTTTGAGCGAAGTTTGGAAGTGTTATAAATTGATTAATTATGAGTGTTGGAGTATAAGTTTTATTGGTTTTTATGTTGTTTGTCTAGTTTCAGATTGATGGACATTGGCTTGAGGTGATAGAGGGGCGTTGGAGACAGTTATGGAACTTCAGAACGAGGTAAGTCTCTTGTCTAACCTTGTGAGGGGGAATTTACCCCGTAGGTGTTATATTTATTATATGCTACATGTTGTGGGAGCTACGAACATATGAGGTGATGAGTGTCCGAGCGTATGCTAGATTTCCTTATTTTGTCCGGGTAGCTTAGACTCACGCCATGCTTTAATTGTACTATTTGAGTTATTGTTGCCTGTTTGAATGCTTCAATTTACATTTAGCCTGAGACTAGACTCGCATAGAGTATCGGACATGCAATTTTATATATTTGACGAGCTACTTGATTAGCCGTGGATATTGTACTTTCCTTTATGGATTTCTTTTACGTTGTGTGTGTTCGTTAGATAGTTTTTCTTGAATTTTATAACTAACACGTATATTCGTGAGTGGGGTTAGTGACATATCAAAGTTTCATTTTCTTCTGGGATCGGGCCGTTCACCTCGGCGGTATCATGTAACACACTCTTATGGTATCAGGTCATTTTCCTCGGTAGAGTAATATATTCTTATGCGATCGGGTCATTCTCTTAGGCAGTATCATGTATCATATTCTTATGTGCTTGGGTTGTTCGCATCGGTAGGATTATGTATCACATTCTTATGGGATCGGGTCGCTCGCCTTGGCGGAGTCGTGTAAAACACTTGATAAGGAGTCCTCGTACTCATGAGTTTCCTGACTTCAGATGTACCATTGATTTGGTGTTGACCATTCCGTATTCCATTTATGGAGGTATCCAGTAATTGAGGATTTGGTGTTCACTATTCAGTTGTAGACCGTATTATTTGCCTATATTTGTTCTCACTATTTACTTACCATGTTTCATACTTGTCTACCTTATTATATTTGATTTATTGAACCACTAGTAAGTATCAATGTCGACACCTCGTCACTACCTCTTTGGGGTTAGGCTAGATACTTACTGGGTACACGTTGATTTACGTACTCACACTATACTTCTGCACTAAATGTGTAGGTACTGAGGCATGTACATTAGGTGGTCATTTTGGCGCATTGGCGCAGCTGCTGAGGGGACTTTATGGTGAGCTGCATTCTACGTTACGATTCGCACCACACAGAGTTTCCATTTTATTCAATTATTATATCTTGTCTATTTTATGTTCTAGACATGTGTTATATTAGTATTGTACTTCCTGGTAGATGCTCATGTACTTGTGACACCAAGTTTTGGGAGTTTATAGCAGATGCTCACAGTTGTACTTAATATTATTATTATCACTTCGCTTTACGATTTATTCATAATCTGTAATTTGGTAAAGATGATGACTAGTTTCTATGAGTTCGAGATTGAAGTTTATATATTCAATAAATTTCATGCTTTTATATGTTTAAAAAGGATAATTAAGTTGGAGTTTCATTGTTGGCTTGCCTAACGATGACGTTGGGCGTCATCACGTCCTATATTGAGATTCGGGTCATAACAGCTTGGTATCAGAGCGCTAGATTCACTTAAGTCTCACGAGACATGAGCATGTCTTGCAGATCGGTACAGAGACTTCTGTACTTATCTTAGAGAGGCTACATGGCTGTTAGGAGAACTTCCCTTCTTTATTCCTCGTTGTGCGGTTTGATTTCATTGAAGCTTATGTCTTCATTTCCTTCATACTCATTCTTATACGATGTTGAGTGCTTGTTATTAATTGGCCATCAAGGAATTGTAGTGGTGCTACATATGTGGTGCAGGATGTTTTTCCCTGCGTATTCAGGCGGACTATCACTGTAACCTTGTGGAGGGGTGTTCTGTCATTTTAGCCCAGTGTTAGAGTTGCCTATGGTTTTGAGGCTATGCACAGTATATTGTGATGTTCATGCATTGCAGTGCTGCTGTGAATGGTAGGGTGCTTATTTATGTGTCACGATAGTGAATGTCCCAAGAAGAGAATTTCTCGGTTCATGGTTTAGAGATTCAGCACTTAATTCCAGTAGAGGAGAGGCAATCAAACTATGGATGTTTAGGATTTGGTTGATGGAGTAGCATGATTGGATATTTTCAAACTTGGTCGAATTCTTATTTGTGATGTGGTGTCATCGTCTTTGTTTGAATGCATTTAGGCTCGTCGGTGTGATGGTATTCATTGGTTTGCCTTTGAGGCAGGGTGTTGTGAAATGGTACATAAGAAGCAGGTATTAGCGATGGCGATGTGTAGCAGCTTCAGGGTCAAATCGTTATTTCTAGTGTTGATGGCTGAATAAAGATGATCTATATGGAGGCTTGGAGTTGGTGGCAAGTTATTAGTTCGGATGCTATAGACATGGATTATGATTTGAGGCAATATTTTAGTAGTGAAGGATGAGGAAGGACATAGAGGGTTATTTCTCAAGGTAGATGAGTTGTTAGCAGGTCCAGTACGAGCAGCAGAGATCGAGTAGTTTGCTTAGGAAGTTTGAATGTAACGGGAAGAGTTTTCATGGAACGTAGAGGGATGTGTAAGATTTTGACTATCGTTTTGGGATGAAACATGACTTCAAGTTTTGGAACGTATTGTTCAACCTTCAATTGATGTTAATAGGATAAACGGATGCTTACAGCTGGCGAATAAGTGTGGACCTAAGAGAATAAACTGATTTCATAATGGACGTGGTTATGGCTATGCCATTGGAGGATGTCAATATGAGATTACACAGGTGGGCTATCTCCTATGAGAAGGTTAGGGGTTAAATAGATTCTGATGAAGTTACTATAAAGAGTTTCGCCTTCTATCCAATGGGATGCACGTACTGCGATGTGAGCTTAGATCAGTTGAATTAGATGGTACAACTGTCAGGAGGTCGACTGTACAATTGTGGCTGATAATTCAGGATGAGTTATGATCAGTGCAACAAGAACTTATGAGAAATTTGGCTGAGCAATGGTGCGAGATCATGGTAATTGAGTAGGAGGAGTCATTGTGGGTTCTGAATTTATGTGATTGTTGCTTGAAGCTAAGTGGGGGAGACTACCGCGTATGATTGTGTCACGTGGTGATGTGCCTTTGCAGTTTCGGGTTATCAGTACGTTGGTGGATTAGTTATTACCAAGGGAAGAAAACATCAGGGGTAATTTGAGAAGGGGATTTGATGGATGTGATGTACAAGGGAAAGTATTCATCCGGTTGCTTCATTAGAGTTCTTATGTGCTAATGGAGCATAGTGGTTTGGTTAAATAATCAGGGTTGGACTAGAGTGGGAAACTCTAAATAATGGTTCTAGCGGATTCGATATTTTAGGTATGGTGCTTATTTTTCAGGGTTGTTATGTGGCTGTGGATTGGATTTTGTAGTAGAGTGTGAGCGTACTTGGAGCATTTCTATATTATCAATGGGTTTGCGGTGTAGTGTTAGAAAAATAGGAGAAACAACTTCGGATTTGTAGAAGATACAATCAGCGCATGTGTATCAGTTGGAGTTACTATAGACTGCTTAAGGAGGGAATGAAATGGCTTATGGGTAATGAAATGACGTGGTCTCGTGATTTGCATCACTCAAGATAAGTGTTGATTGTGATCTGTTAGGTGATTGAATAGAGGTATTGATTCTGAAGGCAAGTCAAGAAGAAATCGGAAGAAACTGAGTCAGCCTAGTAGTGGTCTGGATCGACATTTTTAAGGAAATGATTGGTTCCTTTGGTGTGATAAGGCAATACAAGTGTTTCGTGTATGTACATGCGGGCTTGACAGTCTCCGTAATTTGATTGATCTGGAGGTATTTGATTATGATGGTCTTCATTATGTGTAAATGGGTCCCAGAAGAATTGTGGCGGTTTAGAATACAACTTGAGTTCTATGTCTTTTGCTGTTATAGGAAGGGTGTTGTGTGTTGCGATTCTTCTTCAAAAATGAGTTAAGTGAAAGGTTCTAGCCGATGAAATATTTATTCTACTGGTGGTTCAGGAGTTATTATGAAATTCTTGTACTATTGTGTAGTAGCATGATAGGTGTAGTGAGAGGTATGGTATTGGAATTTGAGGATCAAGGTTGTGATAAAGTTTTGATAGGAATGTCACGAGCTCGGAAGAGCTGGGGAGAGATTTCAGATGTTCAGAATATGTTGGCGTTATTTTTGTGTCGCCTGAGAATGGTGTTCTGTGGAAGAGGCATTGTGTATTGATTTATGGATTCTTGATTTGCATTGCAGTAATAGTATAGCTGGTAGCCATGTATGTGCAGATTTTGCTACCTGATGGGGAAAGTCGTGGGAGTATCTCCCACGGGATGATTGTATAAATGTGATGTCTCAGCCATTTATGTGGTAGAGGTTGAAATCAGGTATGGAGATTCTAGTACTGTCACTGATGGGAGAATTTATGTTTGAGAGGCACTCTATTTCTTTAGTTGCGGACTGTGAAAGTTTATTCCCTATTTGATGGTTGATTGTATGTGTCATGGATAAGTTCATTTTGGATCTTTGGGAGGTTAAAGACCCATTTGAGGATGATTGGAACTGGCTTTAAGGTCCGTGGGTAGGTCTTATGTGAAGGTATATTCTATACCAGATCAGATATGCTTATTCGGAATAGTATTTCTTATGGATGGGTCTTCGAGCGTGGTGGATGATATTCCTGGCTTCGCCTATTTCAGGTGCTACTCTTTATGAAATATGGGTTGTCACACGACTTGATTATTCACACGTGTGTTGAGATCCTGTGTAGCTTGTGGTGTTATGCTAGCGAGATGGCTCTCGAGATGCAGGTCGTTTATCGCACCTTAGTCGTGCTCAACATTTTGTAGTGCATGGCGCTATCTATCTCCCCAGGGTTGTATTTATGCATTTGGCGTGCTTGTGGTTGATATTCGGGCATGTCGGGGGTATGGGCATTTTGGGTCGATCAGTATTTCCTTATTAATTGTTATGTGTGGATCAGGCGGCGTGCCGCCACATGTATGCTATTCAGATCGAAATGCACGCCACGACAATGAGATGTTTAGTACGGTTCCTTATACTTATTTTGTGTGTTTATAGGTTCGTAGCATTGGTTTGGTTGTTTTAGTTCGTTGCGCAGGCTGGATATTCTTGTATTCTGGCTCGTTATTCCTTATTTGTCATATTCAAGTTGTGCCTTGTTGGCACATTTACAACGTCATATGAGATTTTAGATGGTGTTTGAGGTGGGGTATTGCCCGAGCAGCTTGTACTAGTTGAGACGAGGTTGTTGGCCGTGAAATTAGTGCAATCAGATCTCTATAATGTATATTAGAGGGGAAATATCACTATTCAGTTCAGAATGAGGCAATAGTTCTCGCCAAGCGAAGAGACTCCATAAGTTATTGATTTGGCAGGTGGTTATGAGTGTCTACACATCTTTTTCATCGTTATAGTATTGCGAGGTTTGGAACAGGGCTTACATGCGTTATGCGGTATATTACAGGCATCGGGTTCGTGAGCATACGAATTATACGGTGCATTACGTGAATGCATCAATGGTGTATGATCATGTTTTGGGACAACATGTTGATATTGATACACCGTGCGTATGTTAGAATCAAACCTGATAGAGAATTTTGGATATTGGAATTTGGTTCTAAGGCTTGTAGGCTAGGGTAGCAAGAAGGATCTTCAATTTGGCTTGAGCTAATGTCCTAATATGAGGTGTGCTGGCAGGAGTAAGTGCAAGAGGTGTTAAACAGTGATTTTGGGCAACTCTAGAATGATTCTTGGCACGTTCGAGGACGAACGTATGTTTAAGTGGGGAGAATCATTCGGCGGTTTGAAGCCTTGAGTAGCTTCACTTCATGTTATATGACTTGTATGGGTGGTCAGAATTGACTTTCGGGAAGTTCAGAGTTGATTCGGAAGGAATATTCTAAATTCGGATGCTTTAGGTTGGAAGAGTTGACCAATGGTTGACTTTTGAGTAAACGACCTTGGAATCGGGATTTGAAGGTTACAATAGTTTAGTACGATGATTTCAGACTTGGGCGTATGTTCGGGTTGAGTATCAGGTGGTCCTGGAGCATTCCGGCGCTTATTGTGGAAAGTTGTCATTTTGAAGACTTTTGAATTTCCTAAGTTTGATTGGAAATGGAATTTGATGTTATTGATGTCCGTTTGGTATTCCAAACCTTGAAATAGGTTCGTATTGTGATTTATGACTTCTGCACAAAATTTGGCGTCATTCCGAGTTATCTAATATGTTTCGATGCGTTCGGAGTTGGATGAAATGAGTTCGAAGCTTAGAAGTTGATTAATGAGGTTTTGAGGCACGATTCTTGATTTTGGTTGCTGTTCTATGTGTTCCGAGGCTTCGAGTAAGTCCGCAATATGTTTATGGACTTGTTGGTGCATTTGGATGGGCCCCGGGTATGTTTCGGACCACCCGGAGCATGTTTGAACTTGGCTAATATTGCTGGTGTGTTGATGTGATTTACAATCGCGAAGGTAGTCCCACGATCGCGAAAAAGGCTGATGAAAGGCCCTTGTGTTTCTCTTCGCGAACGCGAGGAGGCTCACACGAATGCGGAGAAGGACCTGGTCCTCTTACGCGAACGTGGAGAAGGCTGGGAAGGGGATAGTTGTGAGGCAGAAGGTCTTCGCAAACGCGTGTGGAACACGAACGCGAAAGGTAGGGTCAGCTGAGCATCGCTAATGCGAATGTGAGGTCGTGAACAAGAAGGGTACCTGGGCAGCAGGGTGGAGTTGTCCTTCGCGATCGCGAAGAAGAGCAGGCCTGGGGAGATTTGATTTTAATACGAGATTTGGATAATTTTCTTTTATTTTCACTTAGTTGGGCGATTTTTGGAGCTCTTGAAGAGGAAAGTTTCATCATCTATCATGAGGTAAGTTATTCCCACTTGTTGTAAGCTAAATACATGAGTTGTATACGGATTTTAACATGAAAATTTGTAGAATGTTTGGGATTTTGGAAGAAACCTAAAATTTAGTATTTTTGGATTTTTACCACGAAATTGGAAATGAGATTAGGAATACATTTTATATTCGAGTTCGTGGTGTTATGGGTAATGTTCATTTTCAAACATTTTTAGAATCCGGGCACGTGGGCTCGAGGGTTGACTTTGTTGGATTTGTTTAGCGGATTTGGGAATTGTTATAAATTGATTAATTATAAGTGATGGAGTATTTTTTATTGGTTTGAATGTTGTCTGTCTAGCTTCTCATTGATGGACATCAGCTTGAGCTGTTAGAGGTGCATTGGAGCTGGCTACGGAACTTCAGAGCAAGGTAAGTCTCCTATCTAACCTTGTGAGGGGGAATTTACCCTGTATGTGTTGTATTTATTATGCGCTACTTGTTGTGGGAGCTACGCGCGTATGACGTGACGAGTGTCCGTGCGTATACTAGAATTCCTAGTTTTGTCTAGGTAGACTTAGACTCACGCCATGCTTTAATTGTATTATTTGAGTTATTCTTGTCTATTTAAATGCTTTAATTAACATTTATCATGAGACTAGACTCACGTAGAGTATCGGACTTGCAATTTTATATATTTGACGAGCTACTTGATTTACCATGGAAATTACTTTTCTTATGGTATCGGGCCATTAGCATAGGCGGTATCAAATAACACACTCTTATGGGATCGGGTCGTTCGCCTCGGCAGAGTAACATATTCCTATGAGTTCGGGCCATTCCCCTCGGCAGTATCATGTATCATATTCTTATGGGATATGGTCATTCGCCGCGATAGGATTATGAATCACACTCTTAAGGGATCACGCCGCTCGCCTCGTCAGAATTGTGCAAAATACTTGATAAGGAGTCTGCGTACTCATGAGTTTCCTGACTTGAGATGTGTCACAAGTCATGGGTTAGGCTAGATACTTACGGGGTACGCGTGGATTTACGTACTCAGACTACACTTATGCACTGAATGTGTAGGTACTGAGGTATGTACATTAGGTGGTCATTTTGCCGCATTGGCGCAGCTGCTGAGGGGACTTTATGATGAGCTGTGTCACGACCCAAAATCCACCTAGTCATGATGGCACCTAATCCAATCCGTCAGGTAAGCTAATTAACAACTATCTAATTAAATTAATATTTAACTGACTCTAATATGCTCCCCAAGGACTGGTAGTACAAATCATGAGCTTCTAAAATTTTGAATTTACAAAGCTGGTATGAAATAAATACATCATCTGTTCGAAATGTACATAAACAGATGTTTATAAATCTAAGCCTACCTTGAACAAGAGGCAGCTACAACCGGAACGCAGGTACATCTTCAAATTCATCTCCCGTCAGTCTCTGCAATATCAGCATCCAACGTCTGCACACAAGGTACAGAAGTATAGTATGAGTACAACCGACCCCATGTACTCAATAAGTAACAAACCTAACCTTAGGTTGAAAGTAGTGACGAGCTTGTACCAAGGTCAGAGTCCAACTCCAATAACCAAAAATATAAGTATGTTTGAAAATAGTACTTCTCCCAAAAATCCTTTCAACAATAACTACGATGTTTCATTTTCTTTCCAGATAGCCAATGTAAAAATGCATCACTATGCCCGTAGGCCAATATGTGTGAGAAGTCATGAATGACGTGATACCGTACAACATGACAAAAATACATCTCTATGCATGTATGTCATGTGTGCATGTCAATGCAATGTGTCTCAGAAATGAACTCATTTACTGACACTCTCAGAGTACTCAATCTCACTGTCTCACACATTTCACTCATCATGCTCAATCACTCGATACTATATATGGCCAATCCGGCCCAGGGAAGATCCATCCCAAAATATACACATCAACTGATCATCAGTCACTCGCGAGTAGGGCCAATCCATCCCGTGGGGAAGACCCATCCAAAGGTATAAATGCTTCGGACAAGATCCATGCCCAGGGAAGATCCATCCCTCAATATAAATCAACCGCGCTCACTGGGGGTGTGTGCAGACTCCGGAGGGGCTCCTTCAGCCCAAGCGCTATCATAAATCAGTATAACCACTGTGGCATGCAGTTCGATCCCATAATGTCACTCATAATCAGGCACTCACCCTCACTCAGTCATCAATCTCTCTAGTCTCTCTCTCACGGGCTCATAAAGTCAAGAAACTAGCCTGAAAATGATGATATGATGTATAAATAAATAACAACAGACACTGAGATATGATATGCAATGAATGAATATGACTGAGTATGACATTGCAATGTAAACAAATAACTCAACAGCAGTAATGAACTCAATGGGTCCCAACAGAATAAGCATATAGCCTACATATGGCTTCTAACATGAATCACAACTCGATAACTCTAGTACGTAGAGATTTCATGATTACAGATAAGTTCAGGCAGCTACACAGTACCACAGAAAATAATGGGGTCACAGTACACACGGTGCACGCCCACACGCCCGTCACCTAGCATGTGCATCACCTCAGCACCAAACACATAACACGTATAGTCAGGGTTCATACCCTCAGCTCCAAGATTAGAAAAGTCACTTACCTCGAACAAGACGAATCCAATGTCGAGCAAGCTAAACAATGCTCCAGAAATTCCATTCTGCGCGTATCAACTTCTGAACAACTCGAATCTAGTCACAATTAATTTGATTCTGTCCACAAAAATTATAGGAATTAATTCCATATCAAAATACTAATGTTTCCACAAAATCCGAAATTACACTCAAAACATCGCCTGTGGGGCCCATGTATCGGAATCTGACGAAACTCACAAAATCTGACAACCCATCCAATTACAAGTTCAACCATACTACTTTCATTCATATCGGACTCCGAATCGGTATTCAAAACTCAAAAATTTGTTTTTATGAAATTATAGAAATTTTCTTCAATTTCTCTTGAAGATTCGATAATCTTACACAAAAATTGAAGGTTAATTCATGAAATATAATCACAAGGGAGTCAAGCACTCTTACCCCAATTTGTGTGAAAAATTTCCTCTCCAAAATCGCCCAAACCGAGCTCCAACATCCGAAAAATGAAGAAAGAAACCAAAACCCATGATTTTATCTTCTGTCCAGTCATTCTGCTTTTGCGGACAAGAGGTCGCATCTGCGACCTTCGCTTCTGCAGAAGAAGCTCGTATCTCCGAGTGTGGTCGCTTCTGCGATGTGCAAACCGCATCTGTGATTGCGCTTCTGCGTGCGTTGGGCCGCTTTTGCATCCGCATGTCTGCATCTGCGGCCTCTGTCCAAAGCCTCCATGGCCGCTTCTGCGGCTCCTTTGTCTCTTCTGCGACCATCGCACCTGCGATCCTATTTCCGCATTGTGAATACACGAGGAACAAAAAAATTCCAGCATTTCCTTAAGTCCGAATTTGATCCGTTAATCTTCCGAGACTCAAGCCTCAACCAAATACACCAACAAGTCCTAAAACATTATACGAACTTAGTCAAAATCTCAAATCACATCAAACAATGCTAAAAACACGAATCACACCCTAATTCAAGCCAAATGAACTTTGAAATTTCCAAATTCTACAAACGACGCCGGAACCTATCAAATCACGTCTGATTGACCTCAAATTTTGCACACAAGTCATAAATGACACAACGGACCTATTCAAATTTCCAGAATCAGATTCTGACCCTTGTATCAAAAGTCAACCCCCCGGTCAAACTTTCCAAAATTCAACTTTCGACATTTCAAGCCAAATTCCACTACGGACCTCCAAATAGTTTTCCGGACATGCTCCTGAGTCCAAAATCACCATACGGAGTTATTGGAATCATCAGAATTCAAATCTGAGGTCGTTTACACATAAGCCAACATCCGATCAATTTTTCCAACTAATGTTTTCAATGATGAGACTAAGTGTCTCATTTCACTCCGAAATCCTTCCGGACCCGAACCAACCAACCTGGTAAGTCATAAGATAACTGTAAAGCATAACTGGAGCAGTAAATGGGGGAACAGGGCTGTAATACTCAAAAAGATCCGCTGGGTCATTACATTCTCCCCCACTTAAACATATATTCGTCCTCGAACACGCCAAGAGTTGTTTCCATGCCATCAAATCATTATTCCATCTTACCACGCACGTACCCGGGGGTGATCCCATGTCACCCTATTCTATATATGCTTGACAACACAATACAACTAAAAATTATTAATTTAACCTTAGCCAAAAAATAGTAGAATTCAATTCCCAACATTCAGAATTTCTTACAAGACCCGTATCTCACAGTTACACACTGCATAAGTCTGAACAAGCTGCATCGAGCCATAGCCATAACCACGGATATAATCACCTAATATATTACACAACTCGCATGGTTTTAGCACCATTCCTGATCACAGTAACTACTCCAAAACCAACACGGTACTGGTTTTAAACCCCATATCAAACGAAACTTCGTTCCAAAACCTTCGTACACTGCTGATAATGAAATAAACACGCAGAAAGCTCATGACCCCTTATCAGATCAACAAGTCATGGAGCTCTCTCGCCCCAACCAGAACCTTAATCACTTTATAAGTCGAATTTCAATGTTATCCTCCCGAATATACCGTAATCGAACCTGATAGTACCCATTCTAGGTCCAATGACCAGGTATTATTCAGCACAATTATCCCACAGACATGCCACACCAATATAACTCAAGCCACGACTGTGCAATCCATGTACCCAAAAATGGAAAATGTATCAAAAAAGAGAACCATATTGCAAGTGCAACAAGCACCACCACAACTACAATGCTATACGCTCATCATATATAATAGAGCCAAGATACACGAGTCTAACAACAGTAACCAGCTCTTCTAGAGCTCACATTAACATCAACCGCATGGCATGGTCACATGCCTCCAGTCCCATCATATCATACAGGAGCAATTTAACAAGTACACATGTATATGATAATGAAATATGATTCTAATGCTCCTGAACTGGTATAAATAACATGCCATAGTGTAGGCATGTGCAGAGTCTGCTATCACAACTCAAATCGGCAAGGTAATGCAAAAATAGTAACTATTCTTCTCAGGGAATTAGCCTCTTTATAACCTAAGCATTCTTTCGAGTATGAATGCTTGCCCCGATGCCCGCACATGGGCTCGAACCTCACATATATGCACACTCAAAGCGCGTAGCCATCACAATTAATTAACGCAACTAGTTCCTTCACTGAGTTTAAATAAAATTCGCACCTCAAACAGGTCGCAACCCTGAAACAATATGCTTCTGAGAACTCCCAATTTCCAAATTTATAGGACACATGAATGATCATAATTGATGCCAATTCTAGCATTCGAATGACTAACACATCTTTCATGCACGATCATCCCACAAGGAATACTTTCATTATTATTGCGTCCCACATAGCAATAATTTGAATATCAGCAGTCTATCAACCATGTGAGTATTGCAATACTAATTAAACATCTGTAAGTCAAAACACAATGCGTCTTCCGAAATACGCACCCTTCTCATGCAACACCAAGTAGTAATAGTATTCATCTAGTCATTTGGAACCGCCCATGTTGTCTAAAGAATTCATGACCATCCCTTCGAAACTAAACCATATACTTGCACATGCAAATCTCAGTCTCACTCCACACGCCGCCTCTATTAGGCCTTTACATGAAAACACAAGAACCTCCTTAACACTCTAAGTCACTAGAAAATTACATACCCGGTCAAATAGTATCCTTCCTCTTTCTTCCTTCCAGGAGGAAATCAAAATACACAACATGTTCCCTACACCAGTAGAAAATATCCGGTTCCAACCATGGTAGAAACCATCAAGAATACTTTGAAACCCATTTGCATATAACCAAGCTATCAGAACTAAATTCCTCTAACTCGACCAAGACACGCATGTCACAAAACCCAAGAATATTGCCACCAAAACATCTGTAGAGTCTCACCATATTCTAATCACCCAAAAGGACCGAGCATACCATTACCATACTGGTCTAGCCTACTACCCAGTTGTCCTATTTTCTCTGAGTTTCTTCTGAATAACCCTCAAGTTGACACTTCTCATGGTCAGAACACTATGATCCTCACCCAAAGCTCACTACAAGACATTATAACATAAAACCACACCGCCCTAAGGCCCATAATCCAGTGTATTCTTCTTAAGCACCCCATAAATACCACAACTGATACATCCACTCTAAAAGACCTTATGTGAAATTTAAAAATGTTTCTCTTCCCTTTCTTATTCTAAATGTAGAATCCATAGTCATACAGACTTACCACAAACACCATCCAATGTAAATAACCGATTCTAGCGATATACGAATCCAAAAAGTTTATTAATTGCCACCTATACATTTTTGAATCCATTAGCACCTTCTCGAGAGTCACCCACTTTGCTCAAATCTAAAAATTGCACCTCCCAAATGGGCTGAAAGACACATGCCCCATTAGTACAACAACACTCAAAGAGGTAATCCTGCCTTAACACAACCGATCAAATTCATACTCTGTGCGCACTGCATCATTCACTAATAGAAACTCGCTCATCCCGTGACTTTCATATACTCATAAAGTGCAATATAACCCGTACTTAGGAATTTCAGTACTCGAGCCATCCTTGATCTCAAACTCTGTAAGTCATAATTAATTTACAAGTATGTCTCAAACCAAAACTAAGATTTAACATGTAACCATGAGTTGAATTGTCAATAGCAGGCTCCCCCACTTGGCTTAAAGCCATAGATTAAAACACACGATAACTCATAATACCCATACTGTATTACTGCCATGATACTGCAGTCGATCCAACGAAAATTCTTTTCAAGCTCATGCAACACCAACCATAAAATACCCAGTCATCCGCTAAGTTCGCATTTATTCTCGTGACAGTCAAGTCAACTTTCTCGACCAGATTCAAATTCGCATCTAAACACATACGCCCCGCTGGTAGAAAAGAACTCTCCACTCAACATTATAAGGAACACACCTACATAGATTACTCCGCAAGAGATAACCCACATGCTTAGCCTCACATTGGTAGCTTATTATACCCTATCGTAGCCATAGAATACTCATCTCGAACCTCGTTCATGGAATCACAAGCCGGTGATGCACAACTGATATTGAGTGCTCCCATGCGCACACGAATGCTTAGAAGGAATTCAAAGAGTTATGTTTCAAACTAAATCATTTCCGCACGATAAGGAAAGGAATATAGGAAATTATCCTAAATGCCCTATAGCCTCTCGAAGATAAGTATGGACGTCATCATACCGATCCGAAAGACTTTACTAGACACTTGCTCATGACTTGTAGAACCTATGAACCTAGAGCTCTGATACCACCTTGTCACGACCTAAACTCCACCTAGTCGTGATGGCACCTAATCCAACCCGTCAGATAAGCTAATTAATAATTATCCAATTAAATTAATATTTAACTGACTCTAATAAACTCCCAAAGGACTAGTAGTACAAATCATGAGCTTCTAAAATTTAAAATTTACAAAGCTGATATGGAATAAATATATCATCTGTTCGAAATGTACATAAACAGATTTTTATAAATCTAAGGCTACCTTGAACAAGAGCCAGCTACAATCGGAATGCAAGTACATCTTTAAATCCATCTCCCGTCAGTCTCCGCAACATTATCATCCAATCTCTGCACGCAAGGTGCATAAGTGTAGTATGGGTACAATCGATCTCATATACTCAACAAGTAACAAACCAAACCTTAGGTTGAAAGTAGTGACGAGCTTGTACCAAGGTCAGAGTCCAACTCCAATAATCAACAACAGTTCATAACCACATAAAGCAAGTAATAAAAGAAGTAACTCAAAGAATAAATGCTCAGCTAAATCATGATTTCTGAAAATAGTTCTGCCTTTCAAGTGTATCAGTAAAAATCCTAAGTCGTTTACCAAAGTTGCCAAAAATATAAGAAAGTTTGAAAACAGTACTTCTCCCAAAAATCCTTTCAACAATAACTACGATATTTCATTTTCTTTCAAGATAGCCAGTGGAAAAATGGATCACTATGCCCGTAGGCCAATATGTGTGAGAAGTCATGAATGACGTGATACCGTACAACATGAGGAAAATACATCTCTATGCATATATGTCATGTGTGCATGTCAATGCAATGTATCTCAGAGATGAACTCATGTACTCACACTCTCAGAGAACTCAATCTCACTGTCTCGCGCATTCCACTCTTCATGCTCAATCACTCGGTACTGTATAAGGCCAATACGGCCCAGGGAAGATCCATCCCGGAATATACACATCGACAGATCATGATTCACTCAGTACCGAGTAGGGCCAATCTAGCTCGTGGGGAAGATACATCCCAAGGTATAAATGCTTCGGACAAGATCCATGTCCAGGGAAGATCCATCCCTCAATATAAATCAACCGCGCTCACTGGGGATGTGTGCAGACTCTAGAAGGGCTCCTTCAGCCCAAGTGCTATCATAAATCAGTATAACCACTGCGGCATGCAGTACGATCCCATAATGTCACTCATAATCAGGCACTTGGCCTCACTCAGTCATCAATCTCTCCAGTCTCTCTCTCTCTCTCTCTCACGGGCTTACAATGTTATGAAACTAGCCCGAAAATGATGATATCATGTATAAATAAATAACAATAGATATTGAGATATGATATGCAATGAATGAATATGACTGAGTATGACATTGCAATGTAAACAAATAACTCAATAGCAGTAATGACCTCAATGGGTCCCAACAAAATAAGCATGTAGCCTATCCATGGCTTCTAACATAAATCACAGCTCAATAACTCTAGTACATAGAGATTGCATGATTACAGATAAGTTCAGGTAGCTACATAGTACCACAGAAAATAATGGGGTCACAGTTCACACGGTGCACGCCCACACGCCCGTCACCTAGCATGTGCATTACCACAACACCAAACACATAACACGTATAGTCAGGGTTCATACCCTCAACTACAAGATTAGAAGAGTTACTTACCTCGAACAAGACGAATCCAATGTCGAGCATGTAACGACCCGGCCGGTCGTTCTGAGAATTTAAGTCTTGTCCGGTGGCATAAGACCCTGAGCATCTTCGTATTATGTGTATTGACTTGTGTGCGTGGTTGAATTCAATTACCGGATGATTCGGAGTGATTTGGGACACTTAGTCCCTAAAATGGAAGCTTAAGTCTTATGATTTTGACGGTGTGGGAACTATCTGAAGACGAATTCGGAATGGAATTCTGTTGATTGTGTTAGCTCCATTAGGTGATTTCAGACTTAGGAGCATGTCCGGACTGTGAATCTGAGGTCTGTAGCTGATTTAGGCTTGAAATGGCGAATGTCGATTTTTTTGGAGATTTGGACCGGAAGTGGACTTTTTGATATCGGGATCGGGATGCGATTCCTAGAGTTGGAACAGATCCGTTATGTTATTTCGGACTTTCCTACAAAATTTGACGTCATTCCGGGTTGGTTTGATAGGTTTCGGCACGCGTTTATGAAGTTAGAAGTTTTGAAAGTTCTTAAGTTCGATTCATGGTGCGATTCATATTTTCGGAGTCGTGCGATGTGATTTGAGACCTCGAGTGAGTCCATGTTAGGTTATGGAACTCGTTTGTGTGTTTATACGGGGTCCCGGGGGCCTCGGGTGTGTTTCGGATGGACCTCGGGCCAATTTCTTCTATTTTTGGATTTGCTGGTTTCTTGTGTCTGGTGCTCTCTTTCACGATTGTGTAGTGTTTTGTTGATCTGCCCCATTTTTTCTTCATCGCATTCGCATAGTACCTCTCGCGATTGCAAAGTTCTGTTTTTTTCTACTTGCGTTCGCATATTTTCCCTCGCGTTCGCGTAGCAGAAATTATGAGCTGGGGGTTGTTGGCTGTTTCTTCTTCGCGTTCACATCATTTGCCCCGCGTTCGCGTAAGCTCCTGCACACTGTTCATCGCGTTCGCGTCCCTTCACTCATGATCGTGAAGGGTCTTTCTTGGCATCCTCAATTCTCTTCTCTGCAATCGCGACCCAATCTCCGCGATCGCGATGCACAAACACCTGGGCATATTATAAAGTCCTCTATTCCGAGGGTTTGGCATTTTCACCATTTTTGGAGTTCCAGAGCTTGGTTTTGAGCGATTATTTGTAGGTTTCTCAAGCAAATCGATTGGGTAAGTGTTCTTCACCTAGAATTTAATATATTCCATGATTTGTATCTTTATTTTTATCATTTAATTTGTGTTTTGAGTTGAGGAAAATGGTGGTTTTTGAAGAAAGTTTTCAAAATGAAAAATCATGATTTGAGGGACAAAATGGTATCGAAATTTGATGATTTTTGTATGGTTGGACTCATATCGGAATGGGTGTTCGGATTTTGTGACATTTGTCGGGTTCTGAGGTGCAGGCCCGGGGGTTGACTTTTAGACCGATTTTTAGATCTTTATAAAGATTGAGGCTTTATGATCCAGAATAGTCTCTTATGAGTTTTATTTGTGCTTTGAAGGTATTTTGATTAGATTTGAGCCGTCCAGAGGTCATTTCACCCGAGAAGTTCATTTTTGAGTATCGGTCTGTCTTCTTTGAGGTAAATATGTGTGGGGAATTTTCCCTTAGGATTTGAGTCTTCTATGTTGACTGTAGTCTGTGTACGCGAGGTGACGAGTGTATGCTCGGACTTATTTGTCAAAAGTTGGCCTTTTAGGGTTCCTAGGTCCTTATATTCACTGAGTATGAAGTTGTTCTTGATATGATTAAGTTCCTATTCACCTCTACATACTTTAATTAGAATTAATTGCTTTTAGGATTGACTCTTATGGCCTATTTGACTCTTATCTGACTTAACTGAAGATTTTACATCTTCTATTGTCATGCTATTTTTTCATATCAGCTTATCTTTATTTGGAATTATTATTATCTCATCCTATAATGGTTCAGTCTTAATTGAGGCTATGATTATCTTTACGCTTCTTATCCTTAATTGAATTGTTGAATATCCTTCGTGATTTCTCAACCTTAAAAGAAGTTTAGATATCCTATATCGTAGTCGACTTGTCTCTATTTGGAATTATTTGACTCGTGTTAGCTTCCTTGTTGCTGAATCTGTATATTGTGGGATCGTTGCTACATATTAGTTTTCCCTTGTTGAGTTGTTCTCTTTACGCCTAGCATTCTTTACTGGGGTTATTCCTTGTGAACTAGTTCTACCGTTTCTTTGTGAATTAAAGTTCTTGAGTTGATTTACTTGTCATACTTTGTATTATTGCCATTGTTGTTGTTGTACCTGTTGTGGAGATTCACGAGATTTCTGCTGTGCGGTTGTTATTATTGTGATGCACGAGGTTTCTGCTGTGCGGTTATTGGTATGGGGTTGCACGAGGTTTCTGCTGTGCTATTGTTACTATTGATATTTGCACATGCGGCGTGACAAGGTGGGATATATATATATATTTGTGGGTTGCGCATGTGGAGAGACAAGGTGGGAATATTATTATGCACGTGTGGCGAGACAAGGCAGGCATTTATGTTACTATTGCACACGTGGCGAGACAAGGTGGGCTATGTCAGGGATTGATTTGTGATGATTTGTGGCCTGGGGTCATTCTTGTTGTTGATATTTGTGTAGTGGTATACGTACATGTGTGAGCTTTATTTTGTGAAAGCTATGAGAAAATATTCTACGTGTTGTTCATTCTTTTTTCCCTATGCTTATTTGTTGATATGGACTATGTTAGGACACTTGCACAAGCATACACGTAGTTAAGCACACTTATCGGATAAGAGGTGTTCTTGATATTGTTGAGCATAGATGCTCACCCTTGTTTCTTGCCTTCTATGTGAGAATGGCTCTATTGGCATGTGAGTCGTCAGTGCGGTTATGAGGTGTTATGAGGGCACAGTATGCCAAGTGTTAGGGTTCAGGTATTGAGACCCGTGAGTGTGATTTGTCCGAGGTTCGGTACCTCGTGGAGTTTGATGACTAAGACCTGATGTAAAAGCGGTTGTAGTTGCTGAGTTATTACTTATCCTTGTCGTATTTGTGATTCCGGATTTAGGTTGTCTTCCATTCAATTTTCTGTGTCATCTTAATGGTATTCCGCTGATACTTGTTGTTTCCTTTCTTATTGCCATTACTGTATTGTGAGCCATATTGCATAGTCTTTATGTCGATATCATATTTCTGTTGTTCCCATACTCATACTTGTTCAGTTTATTAGACCACTGGGTGTCTTGACTGTTCCTCGTCACTACTCCACCGAGGTTAGTCTTGATACTTACTGGGCACCGCTGTGGTGTGCTCATTCTACACTTCTACATATTTTTGTGCAGACCAAGGTACTTGTTCGTTAGCTAGCTGTGTGGACTGTTGCTGTGGAGACTCAAGGTAAACCTGCTACTGCGTACGCAGGCTTTGGAGTAACCTTCCAGTTTTCATGTTTGCACTGTGTATTCCTATTTACGGATAGTTGCATTTAGAGGTTTTCTAGCAAACACTCTGTAGAGCTTATGACTTGTACTACCGGGTTTTGGAAATTATAAATTTTAAGAGATTTCTATTTCAAATTGTTAGATGTTATTTAAATAATGTTGTTGTTTCAATTAATGTTAGGCTTGCCTAGTCCCTAAGACTAGGTTCCATCACGATACCCAAATGGAAGGGAAATTGGGTCGTGATAGAGCAAGCTAAACAATGCTCCACAAATTCCATTCTGCGCGTATCAACTTCTGAACAGCTCGAATCTAGTTACAATTAATTTAATTCAGTCCACACAAATTATAGGAATTAATTCCATATCAAAATACTAATATTCCCACAAAATCCGAAATTACACTCAAAATATTGCCTGTGGGACCCACGTCTCAAAATCCGACGAAACTCATAAAATCTGACAACCTATCCAATTAGAAGTTCAACCATACTAATTTCACTCAAATCGAACTCCAAATCGGTATTCAAAAGTCGAAAATTCATTGTTATGAAATTATAGAAATTTCCTTCGATTTCTCTTGAAGATGCGATAATATTACACTAAATATGAAGATTAATTCATGAAATATAATCACAAGGGAGTCAAGAACACTTACCCCAAGTTGTGTGGAAAGAATCCTCTCCGAAATCGCCCAAACCGAGCTCCAAAATCAGAAAAATAAAGAAAGAAACCAAAACCCACGATTGTATCTTCTGCCCAGTCATTCCGCTTCTGCGGACAAGAGGTCGCATCTGCGACCTTCGCTTATGCAGAAGAAGCTCGCATCTGCGAGTGTGGTCGCTTCAGCGACGTGCAAACCGCATCGGTGGTCGCGCGTTGGGCCGCTTCTACGCCCGCATGTATGCATCTGCGGCCTCTGTCCAAAGCCTCCCTGGCCGCTTCTGCGGCTCCTTTGTCACTTCTACGACCATCGCACCTGTGAGCCCATTTCTGCAGGTGCGAAGACTCTAGCAACAGAAACATTCCAGCATTTCCTTAAGTCGGAATTTGATCCGTTAATCATCCGAAACTAACCCGAGGCCCCCGGGGCCTCAACCAAATATACCAACAAGTCCTAAAACATCACATCAAATAATTTTAAAAGCACGAAGTACACCCCAATTCAAGCCTAATGAACTTTGAAATTTCCAAATTCTACAAATGACGCCAGAACCTATCAAATCACGTCCAATTGACCTCAAATTTTTCACACAAGTCATAAATGACATAACGGACCTATTCAAATTTTCATAATCGGATTCCGACCCCGACATCAAAAGGTCAACCCCCCGGTCAAACTTCCCAAAATTTAGCTTTCGTCATTTCAAGCCAAATTTCACTACAGACCTCCAAATAGTTTTTCGGACACGCTTCTAAGTCCAAAATCACCATACGGAGTTATTGGATTCATCAGAATTCAAATCTGAGGTTGTTTAAACACAAGCCAACATCCGGTCAATTTTTCCAACTTACGTTTTCAATTATGAGACTAAGTGTCTCATTTCACTCCGAAATCCTTCTGGACCCGAACCAACCAGCCCGATAAGTCATAAAACAATTGTAAAGCATAACTTGAGCAGTAAATTGGGGAACGAGGTTGTAATACTCAAAACCACCGCCCGGTTCTTTACAAGATGCATTCTACGCTACGATTCGCAGCACACAAAGGCTTTATCTTATTCAGTTATTATATCTTATCTATTTTATGTTCCAGACAAGTATTCTGTTAGTATTGTACTTCCTGGTAGATGCTCATGCACTTGTGACACCGGGTTTTGGGGGTTCATAGCAGATGTTCACAGTTGTACTTAATATTATTATTATCACTTCGCTTTACGATTTATTCATACTCGGTAATTTGGTAAAGATGACGACTGGTTTCTATGAGTTCAAGATTTAATTCTATCTCTTCAATAAAATTCATGATTTTAATAGTTTAAAAAGAATATTTAAGTTGGAGGTTCATTGTTGGCTTGCCTAATGGCGGTGTTGGACACCATCACGTCCTATATGGATATTTGGGTCGTGACAAGGGCCATGAGATAGAAAAAGACTGTGAGGCAGAGAGAGAGAAACAAGAGGGTTTGAGTGAAGAAATAGAAAAAACCTTTAGTGAGAGAAAAGAGGCTAAGGGTGAGGAAAATGTTAGTCTTGTGATAAAAGCCAAAGAGAGTGTAAGCAAGAAAGTTTTTTCTTTGCTTCCAAACCAATTAACTCTTTCTTGTATTAGTTGTTGTGATTTTGTGCAGCCAAGTGTTGAAAGACCATTTAAAAGAGGAGGTGAAGCATAAGAGAAGGTGTCAAAGGATCCAACTGAATTCCAATATGAATTTGGCAAAATCAATTCTTATTGGATGGTGGAAGATAAAAGCTTGGTTAAATTCTTTGTCATTGAACCTTTTGACTATTTTGATTCTTATTTATAGGTTTATGACATGGACTTCCTTAAAGCCATTGCAAAGTTGGACCCATTGCATAAAAGAATACAAGGTGATAATATTCCATTGGTAAATAAGTCCAAGTATGGTATGTATAATTGGTTTATTCGAATTATTAGGCTTTCTATAACACCTAAGGTATTTTTGGAGGTAATGAACTATACTCTTATTTTTTATGTTGGTGACTTTATTATATTTATGGTTGATGACATTTTGATGCATATAAAGTCATTAATTGTAATATCTAAGTTCAAATGCAAGCGTAATTTGCTTCATTTTTAAATTGAGTATGACATAGATGATTATGTATTCCAACTTGGTAGAAAGAGGCATGAAATTTATAAGAAGAAGCTGGTGAATGAGTTAAATATTTCGTCTTCTCTTATTCAAGTGTCTAATGAGTTTTCATGTGATAAATTGCTAGAATGTGATTTTAGTTGTGTGATGGGCAGTCATTCTTTAAGTCATGTTGATTGTGAGCTTGTAAAATTGTTTGCTACTAGTAAAGAGGCTATGCATTATTATTGTGATGTTGATGTTCAAATACTCTTTTAGGAAACTATCTATGACTCTTTATGTGACAATTTGAGCAATTGATTGGAATCTATTGATTTTGGAAATATTATTGGGGAAAGTTGTAATGAGCTTGGATGTATTGAAATTTTTATTTTGGGATTTATGGGTTCTTCTAACCTTCTTGAGAGTTTATGTGCTTCTTTGAATAGCTTACATGTAGAAGAATCCATGGGATTTGTAATTGTAGATACTTTACTATATCATAAAAGTGTCTTATTTGATACAAGTGGTAGAAATACTTGTTGTAAATAGATGCATGATCAATCTTTTGTAATTTCTTTGTCATCCACATTTTTGGACTACCTTGTTGACGAGTTCGAATTGAAAGTTTCATTGCATAGTGCATCTAAGAGAGGTGTTTTCATGACCCAAATTTCCACCTTAGGAATCGTGATAGAACCTAGTCTCTAAGACTAGGTAAGACTAAAATAAATGAGAATGTAGCAGAAATAACGACTAAGATATTAAATTAAACTCATAAATATCATAATAAAACCAAAACGGAACAACAGTCATATAATCCGCAAAACTGGTGGTACCAATTCATAAGCTCTAATGAAGTACACTTGGAATCTCTAAATACAATACTATTTTGATAGGAAGATAAACAGTAGTAAAGAAAATATCAAAAGGTGACTCCGAGTCCTGTGAGCATCAAGCGGGTATAACTTGAAGTTTCCAAATCGGCCGAATCAGCTCACTAACGTCCATCACTGGCAAAAGTACCTGGATCTGCAAAAAAATATACAGAAGCGTAGCATGAGTACACTACAATGGTACCCAGTAAGTATCAAGCTTAGCCTCGGTAGAGTACTGACGAGGTCAGGTCAAGACACCTACTAGATATAGAAACCTGTGTTGTATATTAATATAATCTAACAATGGGGAAGTAAAGCCAATAAATGACAATAAAGCAATTTATCAATACAAGGCTAACAACAGAAATAAAAGCAACAAATGACAACAAAGAGTGTATATATGATAAAAACAACAAGTAACCAATTACAATCAAAGTACAAATGGAATGAGGTAAGGAAATAAAATAATAATCGTTCAAATCAACAAGCCTTTCCAATATAGAATGTACGACAAGAATCACACTGAGGTACCACACCTCATATTCACATTTCATAAGTCACAATCACAATTATCCTTATATCGTTGTGCGAGCCTTGCATTTATTTTTATAAATATGTTTTCCCGAAATAGCTTCACGCGCTTTATTCCCCTTGTCTTGTCGTGTGGCTTCAAGTAATTTCCTTACTAGCAACACGCGCATAAATCCCACCTTATCTTGCTGCATGCACATCAATACACCACCATTATGCCTCCGCATGTGCATCAATATCACAATACAATAATCAACTCGCACAATACGATCCCATATTCCACAACATTATCAAATCAACAATACCAATGTCACCATAACACATAGTCCACGGCTCAACCCCAATGTTTACAAGAATCTCAATAACAACAGAATGAATGTGAAATAACTCAACAAGGAAAGATATTCTAATACTTAACAACTTCAACCACAAAATGTGTTAATAGCTCTCAATAACTACAACTTCAATAAACTCAACAATTAAGGTATTTTCATGAAATGAAAATTTCAAGTTAAAGCTCAATAACAAAAGAGATGGAATGAAATAGCAACTACGACTAAATTCATGAGTATAACTCAACAATGGAAAAGATAGCATGTAATAAAAATTACTAATAAATGCATATAAGAGTAACCTCCACAATGAAAAATAAAACATGTAATAATAACTTCAATTAAAGCATGTAAGAACAAACTTGACAAAGAAAGATAGAACGAATAATAACAACTTCAATTAAATGCTCATAAGTAACCTAAGAGTCTAAACCGGTAAATGTTTCAGTTATAAGCCCGTGTACACACTCGTCACCTCATGTGCATATCACCTCGTGTAAACATCTTCCACATAATTCAAATAGCACAATCAAACCAATCCTAAGGGGTAGTTTTCCCCACACAAAGTTAGGAAAGATACTTACCTCAACAAGGCCAAATCAACACTCAAAAATGGTTTTTCCTTAAAGATCCGCCTCTACACGGCTCAAATTAAACCAAAAAAACTTAATATCATCAAACAATGCACACGAAACCAATTTCGATCAATAAAGCTAAGATCATTACAAAATCCCCCAAAAGTCAATAAAAGTCAACCCCGAGCTTGCCTGGTCAAAGGTCGAGTCCAAAGGTAAATCTCGACTATCCATAACCCCGCGAGTGCATATATGTGTTTTGTTTTAAAATCCGAGTCCAATACGAAACACAAATCTCCAATTGTTATTTTTCAAAACATAAGCAAAATTCCCAAAAGTTTCTCATCAAATTCCATGGATTAGAGCGTAAATCTCATAAATAGTCATGTAATATAATTGAAAGTTGATAAAAATCACTTACCCATTAGTTCTAGGTGAAAATCCCTTATCAAAATCACCTCCTACCGAGTCTAGGGTTCCAAAATATGAAAATGAGACTAAGTCCCATTTTTTCAGCCTTTATGTTCAGCTGCTTAAGTCGCAAATGCGACCTTGGGTTCGCAATTACGAACCCTCGCAATTGCGTAATAGGGATTGCAAAAGCGAACCCTGACAGCCCTCTCAGATGTCGCAATTGCGATGGTAGCCTATTTTGCCAATGCGACCAGACCTAACCTTTTACTGTTTTGCAATTGAGAATTAGAGCCTCCCCTACCCTCTTCGTAATGGCGAAGCTGGTGCTCGCAATTGTGATAACTGGAGCACCAGCACACCAACAACATAGAAATGAGTTCAATCCAATCTGAAACTCATCTGAAACTCACCCGAGCTCTCGTGGCTCCACCCAAGTCTAAAAGCATCATAAAAACTTACTCGCGTGATCAAAATACCAAAATAACATTCGGAACCACGAATCGAACATCAAAACGCATGAAACTCAAAAGGAAACTCAAGAATCTCTATAATTACAACCGAGTGTCTGATTCCTATTAAACCTACCCAGAATGACACCAAATTTCACAGACCAATTCCAAATAGTAAAACGGACCTATTCCAAGTCCCCAAGCAAAATGTTGAACCCGATAGCCATAATGTCAACCTACAATCAAACATACGGAATTTCTAAACCTCAAATTGCCAACTTTCGGCAAAACAAGTCAAATCAACCTAGGAACCTCCAAATTCAATTTTGGGCATACTCCTAAGTCCAAACTCATAATAAAACCTATCAGAGTTATCAAAACACCATTCCGGGACTGTTTTCACAAAAGTAAAACCTAGGTTAAGATTTCCATCTTAAGCTTCTAAACCAAGAACGAAAGGGTCCAAATCGTTCCAAAACTTCTTCAAAATGAAACCAACCATTCCCGCAAGTCATAAAACTACAAATACACATATAGGAAGATTCAAAAGTGAAAATGGAGCTCAAATACCCAAAATGACTGGTCGGGTCGTCACAAGTTTTTATTGTACTAATCTAAGTAAGCATAAGTTCTATTGGGATGATGATGTACATATGCTTTATAAGGGGTGTATTTATACCTATTAGGCTTAATTGGGTTAAGTGGACACGGGGTCACTATCTTATTTGTTTTAATTATTTTTTCAGAATAGTGGATGCCATTTACTAGTGCGTGTCTTCTTTTTCATGCAACGTCGAAGTTCGAGGACGAATTGTCTTCAAGAAGAGGGGAATAATAGCATTCAAAGAAGATCAACTCTATTAAAGTAGAATTATGAAGCTTTGGAATCTCAAAGAGGGGTTTTAACAAGATGTCAAGCTAAAGAGTTACAAAACTAGGTCATTAGACTTCAAGTGCAAATAAAAAAGTTGTTAATTGGGAGGAAGAACTCAAAGATAAAGGATATGAATTGTCTAGGTATTAAAAAAATTTATGGCCCAATTTTATGTCCAAGTCTAGTCCACTTTTGGACCCATTTGGCACCTAAAATATGTCCAAACTTATATCCCAATAATTCCTACATGAAGCAACATTTTTATAACATAAAGTGGACTTAATTGCTTCCCAATAAGGATATAATAGGAGTGCTAGAGGTTGAGTGCAAGTTGGTTTCAAGTTGCTCGCAAGTTGCCTTCAAGATTTCCATGATTTTCAAGATCCTATGCAAGATTGATTTGGGACATTCCAGATCCTATCCTAGATTGGTTTTAACTTATTTCCAAGATTGATTTGGGACATTCAAAATCTTAGATTTATTTCTTTCCTAGGTAATTGAGGTTATGTTGTTCTTTTTCTCAGATTATTGGAGTTGCTCTCCAAGATTGACTTGTTTATTATTTCTTAGTGTTTTTCTTTTTCCTAAGGTAGTTGGACTTGTTTTTCAAAGTAGTTTAGGACTTTATTTTCTTATTTTTGAGGCTCAATTTTGTTACCCCTTACCTATATAAAGGGGTGTCTTCTTTGTTTTAGACTTACATTATTGCAGAATATTATAAATAAAAAATTGTGAGATTCTTCTTGCACTCGTGTGTGGTTACTCTTAGATTGATTCTTCAACCTTCAAGACTCAACTAAAGGCGGTATGATGAATTTTTTGAAAGCTTAGATAACTTCTAGGTATTTAAGAAAAATGATAGGTTTCTGATTATTGTTGTTCTTGTTATTCTAAAGGATCAGGTTTCACAATCTATCTCTTGGTTTTAATTCTCTACCAAAGGCGATTAGTTATTCGTTAGCTAATTGTTGTTGTTAGGATTGAACTTCAATAATAGAATTCTTGAATTCAAGAAACACTTTCTTGAATTCGATCTATCTTTAATCTCTGTCTTCTTTTTTGTTTCTTTATTTTCTTTTAGCTTCCGCGCGTTTCTTGATATTCTTGTATTTTTTTCTTAGTTCTTCGACCCTTATCATGTTTTCATTAATTATCCGAGAGTCAACATGGATCATGATAAGACATAAAATTTAAGATGCTATCAAGGCGGGAAGTGATCTCGAAAAAGAATAATTAAAGTCATGAACTATAACAACATGAAACCATGAGGCTCACAAGCTTTAATCTTGAGAATAGAGTTCCTTTAGAATTAATGGTGTTAGAGTTACGTTCTTTGTAGATCATGCCAAATGAGAGAAAGATCGAGCCTTAACATACCTTTGTTGTTTACTTAACAACTCAATGTACATATTCCTGAAGATTTCAATCTACATTAAGACAGTAAAACTTGTAGTTAATGCCATAGAAGGACTTTTAAACATGCTTCTAAGCTAGTAATAAGATCTAGAGTTTTAAGCTTTACGTCCCTATTTCTCATCAACTTTACCTTTCCCCTTGTCTTCTTGAGGTTTATAAATCACTTCTTGTTTTGGCCATGGCTTCTTGGAATTGGTGTTTGGACTTCTTCTCCATGAGCTAGATTGCTTCCTTCTTTTATTTTCCTTTTCTATTTTTATAGCCAAATCTACTAACTCATCAATAGTTACATAATGTTATATCTCTACTACATAAGCTATTTCTCTATCTAAACCATTAAGAAATCTAGCCATAGTGGCCTCTTCTTCTTCTTCCATACAATTAGCTTGGATCATAGTCATATCCATAGCTTCAAAATATTCATCAACAGTCATGGTTCCTTGATGCAAGGTCTGAAGATGTAGTTGAAGGTCTCTTCGAAAGTGGGAATGCACAAACCTCTTCCTCATGACTGTCTTCATCCCGTTCCTAGTAGCAATGTGTGGTTCTCTATCTTGTTGTCTGTCTTTTGTAAGCTTTTTCCACCAAATAGCAACATAATCAGAAAATTTAACAACAATAAGTTTAACCTTCTTACTTTCAGAATAGTTGTAATAGTCAAAGATAGCCTCAACATTTTGCTTTCGACCAAGATATAAGTATGGATCTCTTGTTCTTTTGAAAGATGGCATCATCATCTTTATATGACTAATACTATCATCTTCTGCTCTGCCTCGTTGTCCCATCCTTTATCTTCCATCTCTATATAGGTTTACATCAAGATCATCGACAAAATCATATATAGGGTTTTCTTGATTTACAATGAGGTATATTTCTTCTCTTATGAGGCCTAGGATTATTTCGAGGTTGTACATCAGGTTGATTTGCCCTCTTAAGTGCAGCTATTGTCTCATTTTGTTCAGCAATAGTATCTCTTATCTCTTGGAATTTCAAGTTCCATATCTCGAATTGTTGGTGCATAGCTTGTAGAGTGAAATCATTTCTTGCTCGGATCTCGCCTTCCTGAAAAGCCCTCCATTCATCATCACTAGCACCTGTAAGGGACATCTTTAGAATATAATGATTATCACTCAAACTTTGGCTTTTTTCTCAAGTGTTCTCACCCACTCTTGCCTTTTCCTCCTCAATTAAACTTTGAAAAAATATTTTGTGTATTTATAATTAAACCCAACTCGTATCAAAGCCCTTAGTAGTAAAATAAGGAATGTTGGGGTACTAAAGAAAGTGAAGAACCAATCCTAGAAAGAGTAGGATTTTGTTGAAACAAGACTCGAACAAAAAGGAAAGGATTTTAGAACTAGAAAATAAAGATATGTAAAATTCAAAGGAACAACCCATGAATTTCCAACAACGTAAGTTCTAAAGTCTTGAGAATATCCAAGTAACAACGAATAGATAATAAGAAGAAACTAACGCCTTTACTTGAGATAATGAATAAAAAATTATAGATTCCGATCTTGACTGCTATGTGAGTAACTTAAGAAAACAACTAGTATTTAGAACTAATCCCCTTCAAAAGAATATCAATAAGAAATCAGAGATATCACGAGAAGTTATCTTACTACCTTTAACTTTGAACTAGCTAGGTTGAAAGATAAATCCCAAAGCAATAAAAGAACTCTCAATATAATATTCTTCAAATGTTGTAAGTTACAATGAAAACCTAAGCACCGTGATATAGAATCCAAGAAGGGGCTGGTCAAAGAAAGAAGTTAACAGGAAATATATTTCCTATGGGCTTAGAAGACTATCTACACTTTGTTCAATAAGTTTTCTAGTTGGCCAACCTAGAATAAAGCAAGCCTTAAAGATAGATTCTAGAAACTAGTTTAAAATAACTAGTTTTTGGGTTGCTGTAGTAGCTCCTTTTGGGGTAATTTTGGGCCCCATTCTACCTCATCATGGACTTTAATTTGGGCCTCCAAATAGTTTTAAGACTTTGCCCAAAGATCCTCCTTCTGATGGAGCTCTTCTTCTATCGTAAGACATTTTTTAATTGGCAACTGAAGCCCATTGAGCTTGTCTTGAATTTTTTTTATTTGAGATCTTGTCATGGGCCTTCTTGGAGCTTCCAGAGCTTCATCCTTCTCCTTTAATGATGTTGAGTTGCCATGGATACTATCAGGGTTGTTGTAAGCTAAGCATAGCTTGGATTTCGACACGAAGTTACTGTAGGAGGTAAGTATATTGTGTTCTTACTTGTGGTTAAGGTTATCTTGATGATAATTAAGATATATGGATGGATTAGACATGAATTAGTGAATAAAGTTGCTAACTGAGGATAGTTGGATTTGTGGACTATTTTCTTGTTATAAATATATGGTATAAAGTAGTTGTGACTTGTTGTTGTTATATGGTATATTGTTATTGATATCTATGATTATTGTATTGCTCTGGTTGTTGTTGTTGGTATATGGTATTGGGTTAGGCCCTTGTTACAGGGGAGATGCGACTCGAATTTATGTAAACGAGCTACTAACTTAAGTTACAGACTTAGCCTTTACTTACCACTAATTATGAATATCCTAATGCTATTGTAGATTGAGTTAAGTTATTTGAAGAGTTGCGTGTAAGGTATTAAGGACTCAATGGGGTTAAGGTATATTAAGTCTTACTCTTTCTCTCATGGCATGATCTATATGAACCAAATGTAAACGAAATGCTACGCCAATACTACTCCACTCTTAGTAGCTAGAAACCTCCATATTAATTCATTATCAAATAGTAGTCTCTAGAAAGTCTATTCTTATGATTTGTAAGTTCTATAGAGTCATGTAACGATAATGATGCTAGTCTCATAACATTGTTCGGAGGTAGAGCGACCTTACGTCACTCCGATAAGTTCATGATGTCTCTTTATGGCTCTTGCACATGCATATATACATACATACATACATATACATACATACATACATACATATATATATATATATATATATATATATATATATATATATATATATATATATATATATATATATATATATATATATATATGTATGTACTCCCTCTATTTCAATTTAGACGACACACTTTTCTTATTAGTCAGTTCCAAAAAGAATGATACATTTCTACAATTGGAGATAATTCAACTTTAAATTCTTCATTTTAACATTTTACCCTTAATAAAAAGCTTTTATAACCACACAAATGTCATGGACCACAAAGCTTTTACCCCTAAAGTTTTAAGACCACAAGTATCAAAAGTCTTCTTTTTTATTTCTTAAACTCCGTGCTAAATCAAATTACATCATCTAAATTGAAACAGAGGGAATAAGGAATATATATATATATATATATATATATATATATATATATATTACGAGACAGTGTGCGACTCTGATGGCGTTATATACGCACATATATGGTAAAACATTGCTATAGATGCACCCTTGATCAAGTGGATATTATGATGATGATGATGATTCCTATAGAGGCTTGATGGTTGTAAGGCCCCTTAAAAAGTTCTCCAAGGATTTAAGTTTTATGGTGTCAGGGGTAAACTAATGTGTTTGGATTATGCAATGCATTGTGGACTTGGTATAAAGTTTACAGAAGATGGTGATTATGCAATCCACTATGCTACCGCAGATCTGTTCCATTGACAGCAGAACGATCACGGATTTGATCAAAAGCAGCTAAATATTAAGGGTCATTTTGCGGTCCAATGTGCGACTGCAGATTTACTTCGTGGACCACATATTCATCGCATAACCAACATGGAAATTTTGGAAGAATATTTTGCGGTCCGATGTGCGAAAGTTGAATCATTTTACTGACCACATATCCACTGCATACTTGACCAGACCAACCCAGATTTTGAAGACCATTTCGCGGTCCATTTTGCGGACCGCATATCACTTCCGAGGTGCATTCCGCGATCGTAAATCGACATTAGAGGGTTATTTTCTGGAATTACCTAACCCGACTCTATTTTAATTAAAAGACTTAAGTGGTCATTTTTTAGGGGAAATCAGATTATTTTAGAGATAGTGGTCACTCTAGAGAGAGAGAGGGGGGGAGGAGCTTCTAACAGTTATACTCTTTATTTCTTGCTCTAATCTTGGGAATTCAAGGAAGGAAGCACACAAGATCATTTGCATAAAAGGTAAGACTTCATCCCTAGCTTTCATGTAAAGTTTATAATGGGTTTAAGTACAAGTATTTATCATTTGGGGCTTATGGGATGGTGATCGGAAGCTGTAATCCCTCTATTTTGAAATTTAGTGTGAGTAAAGAGTGGAGGATGTGATTCTTGTGCATTGGAAGCAATTGGTTGGGCATGCATGTGCCAAGAAAGATTGTTGGTGTTGTAGGGGCATTGTAGATAGATTGGTTGCTTGAAAATATGTTGCGGGGTGGAGAAATTTCTATTATGGAACCTTATTGTTGATTTCTTCTTATTAGGTGATTGATAAAATGTCTAAAAGACCTTTATCGCAAGAGTCCTTCTAATAATGGTTTGAATTGGTTATGTTGCTATATATTGAGGTGTTTCGAGTAGCAGAACTTTGTATGAACTCTAAGGAAAAGCTTAATCCAGGTATGTTCGCTAAACCTCTTTCGTAGAATCGAATTTCACGAATTCCTTATAAACTCCAAGCACGGTTTGTCCAAAGTCCTACTCATGTTGTCTAGCGGTTGAGTTCCCTATTTGCTCATGTACTCAAGTCACGCTTCTATTACACCTATTGTATTACTCTATGTTGAGAAAAGGTTAAAAGTATGATTGATGGTTCAAAGTCTTATGATCTTGAATTATGTTATAATAGCCACCATTATGGCTTGCTCTTTGAAATGTATCTCAAATGATTAAGTTCTCATGTGATTATAGCCATGACGTTTCAAGTTTTTGGATTGCCAAATGCTCATGAAACACTAGACATGTCTTAATTGCCAAGTCCATGCAATTTTCTTTGAAAATGTTTTAGTGCTTACCTTTGAATTGTCATGTGCACATGAATATGAAGTTATAGTCTTCCAATAATTAAAAATACATCTCTATGAATTGCCGATGACTTAATACATATGGTATGAACTGAAAGTATGAAATATTAAGTGCGGCCATCGTGCCAAGAATGTGGATTATTATGTAGGCCCAAGAGCGCCAATGCAATGAAAGATGTCATGAAAGGCCATGAGACAAAAATGTATTCACATATTCTTTTGTGTGTATATAAAATATTTTTGGGAGTATCGTTAGTACACCGAGGAAGGCTGGGTTATAAATGCCCATGCCCGAAACTACACGTGTCGGTGTAAGAGATGATTGAGAGATGAACTTCCTTTGTACTATGATGAGATTATTCCCCTTAGCTGGGATGTCTTTATTGCTAGTATCAGTCTATGCACCCATGTCAACCCACACAATATTGTGGGGACCTGACTCAGCCGATCGAGCAGAGATTGACACCATACCGTGCACATGGTGATTCCTCACTCCTATTATTGTAATTGATTTGTATTACCATGTCGATCAATATTCCTTCGTGGTGAGTTGGCACAGTTGATCGAGCGTAGATCGGACTCCATGCCATGAGCATAGTGGTATCATGTTTCTATTTCAACTCTCATACATTGGGGTGTGACGGCTCAGCCGATTGAGTAGTGATCGCACTTCATGCCACGTGCATGGTGGTGATCGGTAGCTAATGATCTCCCAACCAAAATGTGTTAATGCATATTTAAAGATTGATTATATTTTAACTTGTCATTAAATATTACTTGTGTTATTACTGGTTCCATGTTTCTTCTTCTCCTATTGGCATTCTATTTCACGTGATGGTATTTAGATTTACGTACTAGTACTATTCCATATGTACTAACGTCCATTTTGTAGGGGATGCTTCATCTTTGATGGATATAGGTAGTTCCTCATCAGGTGGCACAAGTTCTCGATAGCTGCACTCACTTCTCAGCTGAATCAGTGAGCCCTACTCTATATCGGGACCATATGTTTGTCTTAACTTTTATATATCATTTTGAGGTATAGCCGAGGCCTTGTTGCCGACATTTTTATACTATTTGCATGTTTATTTTGAGGCTCTATAGACATATTGTGGGTCGTGTTTTGAATGGGGGAAAACTATAAACGTTGTTCTTGTCAGTTTATCTCACTTACAAACTAAGAACTTGTATTATTTTTCCTTTTATGAATGAAATCTCCTAATTTATGAAATTGGCAATGTACATTTTACCCTATGGTTTTACTATTTATTTGTATTTATTCGTGAGTTATTTATGGGCAAGGTTGAGTTTTAGGAACTAAGTAGGCTTGCTTGACTGGGGTAAATCAGTTGAGCACGGTCCCACTCTCTAAGGTCGAGGCATGACAACGACTCTATATGCGTGTATATACTATATTCATGTATATCACGTCCCACAGTGGCAATATAGAGCCAAGGTTGAGTTTCTTATTCCTCTATTACATTAATGTATTTTCCTTATGTTGTTATTTGCCTTACATACTCTGTAATTTATTTGTACTGACGTTCCTTTTGTCTGGGGACACTGTGTCTTATGCCCACATGTCCCAATAGACAGGTGGCCAGTCCTTCCAGTAGGGTACCAGTTTAGTGGAAGATTTTGTGCACTCCACTTGCTCCGAAGTTTCATTTTGAGCTAGTATACTTATGTGCATAGGTTTATGGGTATGGCGGGGTCATGTCCTGACTTTATGGTGTTTATGTACTCCTTTGACACTTTTAAACATATGTCCTGTGTATAGATGTTTTGTTCAGCCTTGTAGGCCTATATATCTCATGTATATCATTTGGGGTTGTCCCTTGTCAAGTATTCTTCATGTTAAATTGAGGATTGTCTCATGACGACCTTTCGGACTAGTTATGAATGTTAGTATGGTTATTGATGTAAGTTGTGGTGGGCCCAGCAAGTAACACACAGGTGCCTTTTGCGGCCCTCCAGTTTGGGTCGTGACAAACTTGGTATCAGAGTAGGTCTGTCCTAGGTTTGTCTACATGTTATGCCTAGTTGAGTCTTGTCTATAGGTGTGTTGTAGACCATACTTATAAATAGGAGGCTGCAGGGCATTTAGGATGGGTGTCTTTCCTTTTTATCGTAGATTGTGCTATGCAGTAGAGACATAAGAGTTTGAGTCAGGACTTATGTTTATTAATGGAACATAGATACTTGCAATTAGAAAGATTACAGCTAGCTTGAGGGCTAATACAGCAGCAGGTAAGGGCACCAGTAGAGAGAGAGTTCTTGACAACATGGACAAGTTTGAGGCCCTATCAAATCATGCATACTGGATGTGTAAATTTCCTGCTTAAGACCATAAGATGGGAATATCTAACACGCCCTATGGATAGCAGGCCATGGTAGTATTAGAAAGTAAAAGTATTAGTTTCAACAGGTAAAAGAAGCAAGGTGAAGAAGGGTACGAGACACTCAGTTAGTGAAGATGATCAAGTATTTACAATTCAGATAGAGAAATATAAGCATTATGAGTTTTCTTTCAATAGTAATAGCGGTATGTACAATTGGCGACACAAATCTCAGTTATTCCTTATGGGAGCTAACAGATATAGTTTAATAGAAGGGTGGGATATCAAGATCCATCTGGGGTTAGAGTAACCCAAAATGATGGATGGATTGTTAGCATTAGATGACATTTCTGAAGGATATTACAAACATGATAATATTCTCCTTATGAGACACCCAGGTGGTGCACTCTAGAATAGTATAGTTAGATATGAATACTAGAATGTTCTGAAAATTTATAAGATAGGCACTAGAATCTTAAAAGGGGTAAATATTTGAATTAGTATGACTCTCGTCCCTAGTAAAGATAGAATGTTAGGCGATGCGAAGAGCCAGTGAGATAGAACAAGGGGTGCTAAAAGCGAAAGAATATTTTATTGAAGTTTTCAGAATAAGGTGATAGACAGAAACATTAGTAGGAGAATAAGAAAAAAGTAAATGAAGCATTATGAGTAAGATGTGATAAATGGATGATAACGATAAATCAAAATATTATAGAATGACAGATGCCATAGTCAAGTGAAGAAAAAGACTCGAGGAGACAAGCCTTGAGACTATAAAATAGTATAAGCCATAAAGTCATATCATCATTTTGAGAAATGAGTTGGTGATTCCAACGTGATTACCAGAAGTCTATGTTAGACCCCGATGTAATAGAAATTAGTATGTTCTAGTAATAATATAAATCGAATTGATTTAGATACCGAAGGACTCGATAATAGTCGATATGGTGAGAATTTCAGAGATCGCATTCGGACAATAATAGAATGGACAACAGAAGAATAACCTTTAAAGGTCATTCAGGAAGACGCTTCCTTTTAGCAAGCCCTGTATACAAAATTAGGCTTAAGGAACTAAGTATGCCAGTTACACTAGGTGTTACCCTCGTGCGTAAGAAATTCAGTTATCTCGGGTATTGAAGGTCTACTGCAAGGCGAGAAAGGGTCATTGAAAATGTGAAAAGACGCCAAAGATGAAGAGGTAAAATATCTTCAGGTAAAACTTTAGAGCTTTAAATGTTAGTACTCCCCTAAAGGGGGGAGATAGTGTGATATGGTATTAAGTTGGAGTTATCTAGTTCAGGTAAATATCGAATGGTAAAGAAAGATTGCAGTAAAAGGGGCGAAGGAAATGAGATTGCATAAATTCAAATCCTATAGGTATTTCACGACTCCAGAACATTAGGCAAGCACAATGCTGGGAAGAGGCAGTAAGGGTTCCGGCAAGGATGTTAATTGATAAATAAGTGTGAATACACACTTGATACATGAGGAGCTTATGCGAGAGGTACGATTAGACAAAGGACATAACCAAGAGAGGTTAAGCATAATATATATATGAGAATGTACCGACGAGTAGTTAGTAGTTGATTCAAGTAGAGCCGAGTCATGGTTAAACAAGAGGTCAGAAATAAATCAATAGATCATGCAAGATAAATGTAGTGAACCCCAATATAGGAAATTCAGTCTCACAGATATATTCAAATAGGAGTTAGGGTAGTTAAACATACCGTATAAGTGTTATAGAAATAAAAGAGAGTGCCACTAGGGGGAATCAAAATTCGAGTTCAGAAGTAACCCTACAAGCACAAGGGCACAAATGTATGTAAAAAGGGATATTTATAGATGGGTAAGAACATCAAAAATTCCGTCGGGTATACGATGTAACAAGCTCGCAGCTTTAAAAGAGTCAAAAGGTCTCCCCTAAGTGCTACAACGAAATACTAGTTGAGGAAATAAGGAAGAAGGATTCGACCTAAGCATAGTAACTCAAAAAAGAAATGATCTTGTAACAACAGTCTCATTAAAACATTATATGCACTCCACAAGAAAATGGCACCTATCGTGACTAATGAACATAAAGTAAAAATCAAAAGTAATATCGAGATCATATGTGTTACACAAAATTTCAGTATGTGTGGGCAATAAGATAAGCCAATTATTCATGCAGCAAGTTGCAGAATGACTAGGAAAAGTAATTGCTTACGTTTAAAGATAGATGAGAAGGCATGAAAGAAATTATTCAATTTGTGACCCAGAATTAGTAATGTTATGAACGCACTTAAGATTTCGGAATATTATCCATGCAGCATATATGTTGACATTCTTACAACTATAGTAGAGTCCAGTATATCGTAAAAAGAAAGAATTGAGTCCATGTCACAGATAAAGGCTTCAAATGTTAGATGATTAAAACATGGATGTTCCATAATGTCCACAAACGGTTAATGTAATAGCTAATACCTTGAGCTGCAGATTGGAAGAAGCTTAAGCCTACTTAAAGGCTGAGATCGGAGTGGAAGCTCGGGAGTTACATCAGCTAAGTAAATAAGGAGTCCGATTATTAGACCCCAAATGATTATACAAATCATGACTCGGATTATTACAGAATCACTCTTAATAGCTAAAGTACAAGAGAGATAATACAACGTCCTTATTCTATTACAGCTCTACGATAAAGCCAGTTAGAAGAGTACCGACATTAGATATAATAAAAGATGGAGTGGAGATGACAGGCTAAATATGTGCCCCTACTGTTGCAGGACTCCGAGACATACCAAGGCGAGGGAGCATAATTTTACTACTCGAGTAAAGAAGAAAGACGATATCATAGTCGTAATATAGAATAGTGTAGAAATAAGAAGACACGAACTGAGACGAGCGACGTCATGTGGTCGATACTTGAAAGATGCTCCTAGACAATAAAGTATAACATAGATGAATGACTCTCCAAATCCACCGTTCAGTTAAAAAGTGTTTGTTAGGACAAGCTATGCTAAAATAAGAAACGTGTGAGCTTTTACAAAAGTACAACAATTTAAAAGATCAAAAATATAAGTGAGCTAAGATTACAAGTCAAGTATAAATTTTTACAAGACCGGGATAAGTCGGGAGGTTAGAATACGAGGTTGAGAAGCTGAAGCCTATCCTAAATCACTCTATCCTCAATCGGAGCAGAAATATATGTATATCTCTATAGAAGGTGCAATAGAAGGGTTGAATAGCAAGGTTACAAGTACCAAGCTGATAACTAAGCTTAAGAAAAGTAAAGCGAGAACTAAGAGAGCCAATGTGAGGAATTGTATTTTGTTCTAAGAGCATCAGAATAAAACATATACGATTGTTTAATAGACATATGTTATGATTTGAAATTAAGCGAGTTGTAAACCAAAAGTTGGCAAAAGTTGTTGTAAGTTACTTTCATAAATTAACTAAATATTTTGTCTAATATCACTGAGCTTTTCTCCCAATATACTTCGATTTATAGGGTGACCCACTCACCAAATTGAAGATCTATGAGTGCAGTTTCGAAAGCATTTAACCGTTTGTTGATATGATATCAGAGTAGAGAGATATTCGCATTTTTGCGAGACTTCACAAGCAGCCCCCGTAGGACCCACTTAGTCAGTGGAAGCTTATCCTTCTGTTATAAAAATGGGGGGAGCCCTTCTCTCTCTCATTTTTCAACCAGAGCACACGTCATATCTCTCCAAAGGCTCTATAAGAGCTCTCAAAGGTTTAAGGGTGATTTCTAAGTTAAACCACCTAAATCTAACATCAAGAACCCCGTAAAGGTAGCGGAAAGCGCTTCTATCGTGTTGTCATTGCATTAAGGGTTTGTTTGGATGAAGAAAGCTTAGGTGGACAAGTTATTCTCATTGTGTAAGGTAAGAGTTTAATCGTTCTACTTGTTCTTAAGCCTTTTTGGTCTCAGAAAATGTTGGTACAAATGCCGTCAATCATCACACACAACCACACTCATCACCTTACGAGTGTCTAACACAAGTCCCTCAACAAGCACATATATGTCTCAAGTGCCTTCACTCACAAGTTATGTGACGCCCCGAACTCGGGGAGCACGACCGATGCTCAACCGAGTAAACCCGGCCGAGCAAGCCTATTAGATTTCCTTCTACCCAAACTCATTCATGAATAAAGAGGACATGCACTCCATTAGTCAAACACTGAAAATATTTCATTAACAACTCCCATTTCATTCCATTAGCAACTTTGTTCATAATTTCCAAAATATTACAAGTTTATAGATATAATAAAAAATATGTTTGCCAAATACCAACATTTTTAGTTCAATTCCCCACATCAAACACCACCCACAATCAGTCTATGGAGCCTCTAAGTAGAATAGAAGAGTAATATGGAAATGTCGGCAACAACCTCAGCTATACCTCAAAACACAGTACATGAGAAACAAAAGATACATGACCCCAAAATGAAGTGGGGCTCACAAAATTAGCTGAAAACAGTGTACTACTATCACTGATCAATGTCGCCTGCTGTAGAACCACTTGCATCCATTAAAGATGTAGCGCCCCCGGCAAAAGGGATGTTAATACCATCGAAAAGCACTAGTATGTATAGATAAAAGTCCTCTTTCCAAATAGAATGCCCATACAAGAAAAGGCAACACATAGAAACAGCAAGTCACAAACAACAATATCCAAATGTGCAGTTAAAACATAATAATTTTCCAAAATACGAACATTATATATAATTTTGGTTGGGAGATCATTAGTACCGATATACCACCGTCTTTGTTAGAACGGAGTCCGATCACGCCCGATTGGCTAGGCCATCTCCCCACGAACAATGTGGTTTGACATGTGATGCGAAATAAAGTTATTACCAAGAGTAGTACCGCCATGTGCGCAACATAGCGGTCAATCTCCACCCGATCAGCTAGGCCGCCTTCCCATATATGCCGTGTGGGTTGACTTTTCCAATTCACAGTTATTACCAGTTTCATCCCATATAAGGGGAATTATCACAATTTCACCAATATTTCAATTTCATCCCAAATAAGGGGAATAATCACAATCCACCCCTACACCGGCACATGTAGTTTCAGGTGTGGACCTTATGACCCACCCTTCCTTAGTTTTACTAATGATGCTCCCAAAAACAATTTTGATTTGATTTGCACACAGAGGTAACATAAATACAATAGTACTCACCTCAACATCTTTCACATTATATAAATTCTCAATAGTATTTTCATTCATTCACAACGACAATATTTCCTTGTCTCATTTGGCCATTCACAAGATTCTTTATTCCAGGCACGATGGCCGTATTTCATATTCCAAACTTTCACCTCTTTCAATTTCAAAGATCACCATCAAATATCAATATATAGAATATTCCGAAAATCACAACTTTAAGTTCATTAGAAATGAACAACTTAAGCACAATAGATTTCTTTCCAAGAAATGGAGTAAAATAATTGGCAATTGATACGCAAGTTAAAATCATCAACTAGTAACACACCATTTATTCTTGAAATACTTTTCCCCAAAAAGGAAAATACACAATTTCTACTCACGAATATGTAAGAACGCAAAATACATTGAAAATACTCACAAAGCATAGCATATGTTAAAACAGCCACATATGGCATGACTTCAGTACAAAAGCTTTTAGGCAATTCTATTTTTGAAGTCGTTTTAAAATAGTTGAGTCGAAGCTCATTTCATATTCTTTATCACATCATCTCACTTCAGTGGCACCATTGGTCACAAGTATAACTTTCACTCTTGGCACGTTGGCCACACTTTATATCCCCAATTCACTTATTTCATTTCCAACCATCTTTATTTATTATTAACAATAAGACATTTCCAATCAAGACTTTAGGTACACATATGAGCAATTAAGAGTCTTAAGCATATTGTGTTTTCTCACACAATTTGGCATCATAACCTTCATTTGAAACACAACTCAAATACATAGCATTTTAATGCACATATCATTATTGAACACATTCCCAAAAGATAACATAATGTGATAGGAACATTCGGAACACGTTTTGAATACATAATTCTCGACACTTTGCTTATTCGGGACAATTGAATTTATTGGGGACAATCGGAACATAGAATAAGGAACTTGGGACAACCATACTTGGAACTTACTGGAACATCATGGAATTCAATTCTAAGAGAGAAAGTTTAGCCAACATACCTTGATGGAGCTCTTTAGCGATATTAAAACCACCCACTACTCTTACAACTTCAATATACATCAACATAATACAATTGAACCAATATTAGTAAATATTTCTAGGTTTTTAGTCATTTTGGTATTTTATCAAACACCTAGAGTGAATAGAATTCAACTACCTCTAGTAATGGTTTTTCTTCATCTAACAATACCTCCTTACCACTAATAAGAGATACTACGACATCCTGTGTCCACTAGCTGCCTTCTTAGCACCTTTATAATCATCAATGAACTCACATCTACCAAATTTTACTAATTAACTCATTACAAAATCTCTACCACACCCAATAATCTAGTTGAAGTATTTATGGCTTCCAATAACCATCTCATAAGTGCTAGTACTTATTTCTTGCTCATTTATTCATTAACGATCCATGCATGTAGGTGTAAGGGTGAAAGATTACCTCTAGTAGAACAAATCTTGAAAGTCAAATTTTGGGGTGTTCTTGATATTTTGAAAAACTCTTATGGAATCCAATACAAAACCTTGTTGTAACTAGTGATTGCGAAGTGAAATCATCATAAAAACACACTCAAAAACTCACCTTAGGTGTGTATTTGAAGCCTTGGCCGGATGGGGGGTGGAGAGAAAGCCCTAGTCTTGAAGAAATGACTTAGCACCTCTCTCTACCCATCCTTAGGGTTATTTAATGGGATTCTACGTGCGCGGCCGCGCACCTAGGAAAGTGGCCGTGCACCTGAGACAGAAACTTTCAATTATGCGCGGCCGCGCATCTTGGCTCGCATACGACACAGGTCCAGTTAAATGGCCATAACCTTTTGTATACATATCCAAATAACAAACGGTTTGATGCGTTGGAAACTAGACTCAAAAGGATTTAATTGGATAGGTAGATAACCACCTAAGCCATTATATTGAGGGATTACTATTCATTTAAAGTCGGGTCTTGTGCCAATTGAAACATCCTTCCACTTAATGTATCCAACTTGTTCCACACAAGTTCTTTCCATTCACACAACTTCTTAGTATGTTCAAACACACCTTAAACATACATTATCAATTCAAAATAATGTGCCTCTATTCCATATGTCTCCTTTAATACTCAAATACGTTATTCCCAAATATCGTTGGCGCACTTTAAAATCTTAAATCATTAGGAAATTTTTTACAGGGCCTTACAGGTTATACTGCCTTCGGAGGGGTTGTTTCCTAGCCCAAGCTCTGAATGGATCTAAGTCAACGATCAATATTACTTAGAAAAATATGGGGCTTGGCGCACGTGTCACCTTTTAATCAATACCACTCATCCCAATGTGGGGCTTGGCGTACGCGTCACCTATCAAAATCAAATCAGCTCTATGACCCAAAATCAGTCATCAACCGCTCTCAAGTCTCAAATTCTCACATCATACAATATTCAGTTCAACTCATGTCATGCATATAAGGGCACCAGCAACATGTGAGATAACACATACATAATCTAAGAAGATAGAGATATAATACGCGGATGTAACATCATGACTAAGAATATGACTACAATTAAGGCAAACAACTAAATATAGCAAGAATAGCCCTATCTTGTCTCAAACAGATAACCACACAGGCTTGGCATGATTTCTAACATGAATAATAGCTCGCTTAGTCATACAAGTAGAGACAACACGGAAACAACGGGCATGATAGCAAAACAAGGCATAAGCCTAAGGTCTATCCGGATCATGAATAACCATGGTGTATGCATATATGTTCATCACCTCGCACGTGTGTCACTCCCCAACATATCTCAAATATCATAGCCAATAGGGAATTTACCCTCAAACCAAGTTTAAACAAGTTACTTACCTCAAAGCGTGAGAGTAAATACTCTAAAAAGCCTTTGCTTCTCGAATTGGCTTCTGAACATGTCAAATCCAGCCAAAAATAGCTCAAAATATCAAAGAAAGCTATAGGAATCAATTCCAAATAATAAAGCTCCAATCTTTATCAAATTGCACAAAGTAAACCAAAAGTCAATACGCGCTCGCTCTCCGAGACCTGGCAAAAGTCACAAATCCCGACTACCCATTCGAATACGAGTCCAAATATTCAAGTTTCATCCAAATCTGACTCCGAATCGGGCTTCAAATCTCCATTTCACACTCTCCAAAATCATAGTCAAAATCCCCAAATTTATCTTTCAAGTCTATGTGTAATCCATGGGGAAACAAGATATAATGTTAAACTCAAGTACAAATCACTTACCGTCTTGCCTTGTGTGAAAATCCTCTTTAATAATCTCCTCTCTCTCTCTCTAAGTCTAGGGCTCAAAATATGAAATAATGGGTCTAATTCCCGAAATTACATCACTTATAAGTCTGTCATGTGATACCCTTTGTGAACGCGGCCACTGTCTCACTTTCGTGAAGCACAAAAGTCCACAACCTCTACTTAAACCTTCACAAACGTGACCTCCAGCCCGAGATCACGATTCACCAAGTCTATATGCCGACGCCTATGCTCTCGTGAATGCGAAGGCCAAGCGCCTGACTATCTGTAACCTAACTTATTGATACGCAAACATGATGTCCAAATCTCAAACATGAAGGCCAAGCTGTTTCACCCATCGCGAACGCACCCCCAGTGCCGCGAATGCAAATAAGAAAAACCTTCCAAGGTCAAATTCACTCCGCAATAGCAATCCAACCTCCACGGTCATGAATAAGGACTCGATACTAGCAAAAATCTGCATCTTTCAAAATGCTTCGGGTGGTCCGAAACTCACCCGAGCCACCCGGCACCCCATCCAATCACACCAACAACTTGGTAAAAACTACTCAGACCTATCCAATGACTCCAAATACATGTAAGATCATCACATCTATGAATTGACGATGAAACCACAAATTGAACTTCTCTTAAGTTCATAAGATTCTAAACCTCCAACCAAGCGTCGGATTCCTATCAAACCTACTCAGAATACAACCAAACTTTGTACACAAGTTCCAAATGACTAAAGAAACCTATTCCAATTCCTGGATCAATAATATGTACCAGATAGCATCAATGTCAACCCACAGTCAAACTTATGAACTTTTAAAACCTTTAAATTGCCAACTATCAGCAAATTGAGCTAAATCAATCTAGGAACCTCAAAGTCCAAATATGGACATATGCCTAAGTCCAAAATAACCATACGAACCTATTGGAACCATCAAAATGCAAATCCAAGGGCTTTTACACAAAAGTCAAACCTTGGTCAACTCATATAACTTAAGCTTCCAACCATGGAACTGTCACGCCCTGACCTTGGGGAGCGTGATCGGTACTCACCTGAGTTGCCGTCAAGCAAGCCTACTTAGTGCCTATAACCAACCTTTCCCATGAATAAATTAATAAAGGTAAACAATGAGATGATAAAATGTACAACATCATATTTTATTACATAAAGGTGCTCCACTGATAATTACCAAAAGATTACTAGTTCATAATCTAGAAGTGGAAACATCGGATGACTGCGACAACATTTTTTTAATTTGTTTTTCCCCGTTCCAAAACACATCCCACAACATGTCTACTGGACCTATAAATGAAATAAAAGAGTAGTATGAAAGTGTCGGTGACAAGGCCTCAGCTATAACTCGGAAGTAATGTACAAGAAAGCAATACAATATATGGGCCCCGGTGTAGACTAGGGCTCACCAAAATTCGCTCAGTAGAGGGTATGCTGCTATCAAGGATCAATGCCGCATGTTGAGATACCACCTGTATCCATTAAAGAAGCAGCGTCCCTGGTGAAAGGGATGTTAGTACATATGGAATAGTACTAGTATATAAAGCCAAATGCCCTCACATGGAATGTAACACCAACTCAGAAATAGAGAATCATAATAGCAGTAAGAAGGATCAATAATACATAAATGCCAAGTTAAAACTTAATAAACTCTCAAATAAGCATTAGCAGTTTTGGTTGGGGGATCATTAGTTACCGGCACACCACCATGAACATGGCATGGAGTTCGATCTCGGCCCGATCGGTTAAGCCGTCTCACCCCAATGTATGTGGGTTGACATAGAAGTACGAAACCACCATCATGTGCATGGAATGGCGTTTGATCTCCGCCTGACCGGCTAGGCCATCCCAACCACAATGTCATGTTGAGTGATATAGTCTTTGCTAGCTATCAAATCATCCCAACCAAAGGGAATAATATCAACATAATATAATGGGAATTCATCCCTCTATCAACTCGTACACCGACACGTGTAGTTTCGAGCTTAAGCATTTATAAACCAGCCTTCCTCGGTGACCTAACGACACTCCCAAAAATACTTTCTATATAAGCAAAATATATTCATCTCATAGCCTGTCATTAAATCTTTCATTTCATTGGCGGTTTTGGTCGTACAAGATAATGTTCATTCTTAGCACGTTGGTCGCACTTCAAATTTCATACTTTTATTCCTTTACTTGCCATGGATCACCATAAAGCATTTAAAGACATTTAAAACATTGGGAAAATTATAGCTTCAACTCACAAATACGTAAGAGCTCAAAAGACGTTGGAAATATTTACAAAAGGAGAGCATAGTGATTTCAATGGAATCATGGATTGAGTTCGTAAGTGGTTGATAAATCAATCATACATGAATTACTTCCAAAGGGAGAACATGGTATTATGAGAGCAATACCATTTATGAAACCACGACTTGGTAAACATTTGATACATCGATCATTTATGGAAATTTGATACAATAAGAATAGGAACTTGGACAAACCATACTTGTAATTTATACGGAGATCACAGAATCCTATTCTACGGAGGGGTTTTAGCCAAAATACCTTAATTAAGCTTCCTTAGGATGGCTACAACGTTCCCACTATTCCTAGCAACATCAATCTACAGTAACATACTTCAATTTAACCATTATTAGAAGGATTCTCATAATATAAGTTTCTTAGGCATTTCGTCAAATACCTACCATGCAATGTCAACTACAAGGTTCTATAATGGAAATTCCTCCACTCCGCAATAAATTTCAAGCAAACAATAAATCTACATTGTCCCTAAAACACCCAACAACCTTCATTGGCACATGCATGCCCAACCGTTTACTTCCAACCCACAAGAATCACATCCTCCACTCTCCACATACACCCAAATTTGAAATTAAGGGCTTATGGATTCCAATCACCACCCCATAAGCCCCGACATGAAAATCATACTCACAAGTTCATTATAAAATATTGCATGTGAGCTAGGATAATGTCTTACCTCTTTTGTATAAGACCTTGTTGGCTTCTTGAATCCCCAAGATTTGAGCAAGAATTTGAAGTATAGAAGTGATAGAGCTTCTCTCTATATATATAAATTGCTCTCCTCTCTCTAAAATATATGTTATACCTTCTAAAATAATCCCCTAAGGCCTTATATCAAAATATATTCGGATTAGGAAATTTTAAAAAATAAACACCCCCCCCCCCCCCCGATGTCAAATCTGCGGTCGCAAAATACATCATGAAAAAGATTGCAGCCCACATAATGTACCACAAAATGGTCTTCGAAATCTAGCTTGGGTCTAGTCAGATGTGTGATGGATCCGCAGTCAGTGGAACAGATTTGCGGTCAGCGGAACAGGTCTGCGGTCGCATAATGGACCGCGAACTGTCCCTCAAAATTGAGTTGATTATGACTCATTCAGCGATGCTTCTGCAAATATTTCTACCAACTCCACGATACATTTCACAGTCAAAACAAATCTGTACCGTGGCTCGAAAGCTTGCCACAAAAATTATCTACAACCCTCTAAGCACATTAGCTTACCTTGGCATCATAAAAACTAAAATCCCTAAAAAACTTTTACGGGGACTTAAACCCTTCCCGTTTGGGATCATTCGTCCTTGAATGAGAGTTAGGGTCCACGATAGACACCTAATATGCCTTAAATCTTCATTCACACACCAAAAGTTCCAAATTTGGCTAACTCCCCAAGTTTCCAAATATTTCGGCAGAGTTTCCCCTGTATTTGGGCCTAACCACCTGTCAGAGAGCCATAAAAACCAATTCTAACAACGTGTTCATAACATAACATTACATCATAGACATGAAAACAATATCAACTATAACATTAAAAACATTGCATTGCCGAAAAGGGGCATCTTAGCATAAACTATACAAGTTGAACATAAATCATAGAAAGTAAACTTCTAACATTTTTTAAAATACAACCATTTGGTTACACAAACAAGTGAGGGTATTTCTTCTTGATTTCTTCCTCGACCTCCCAGGTGGCCTCCTCAAATTGTTGGTTTTGCCATAGCACTTTGACGGAGGCAATCTCTTTATTCCTCAGCTTTCCAACTTATTTATCAAGGATGGCAACCAAGATCTACTCATAAGATAATTCCACATTAACTTCAATAGTATCTACCGGGACGATGAGCAACGGATCTCCAACCACCTTCTTCCACGTAGACAAATGAAACATAGGGTGGACTAAGATATCTCTTGAGGTAACTCGAGTCTACAAAACACTTAACCAACCCTCTGTAAGATTCTATACGGTCTGATATACCTTGGACTCAATTTCCCTTTCTTTCCAAATCGCATTATACCCTTCGTGGGAGAAACTTTTAAGAATACCCAATCATCCTCTTGGAATTCCAAATCCCTGCGATGCACATCCGACTAGGACTTCTGGCGACTCTGAGCGGTTTTCAACCGCTCCTTAACGATATTGTCCTTCTTCATAGCCTGATGCACAAGGTCCGTCCATATCAATTCTACTTCTCCAACTTCAAAACAACCAATAGGAGATCTACATGTCCTACCATATATAGCTTTGAATGGTTCCATGTGAATGCTGGTGTGATAACTATTGTTGTAGTCAAATTCTATCAGTGGCAAATGATCATGCCAGCTACCCTTGAAGTTAAGAACACAAGCACACAACATATCCTCAAGTGTTTGCACAGTCTGCTCTGCTTGGCCGTCGGTCTTTGGATGGAAAGTTGTACTAAGATTCACCTGAGCCCCAAACCTTGCTGAAATGTCTGGCAAACATTAGCGGTAAATTGGACCTCTCTTGGAGAACATCCATATTTGAAGCTCACAATCGCCCTTGGTACCTTACCGTATCATCATTCGTGCCAAGAGAAAAAGTGATGGTCTTGTGCTTATTAATCCCCTTCTTCAATTGCACCAATATCGGATCATCATATTGTTTCTCCTTGATTTCCACTATGAGTGATGACTCGACCCTATTTTGAACAATCACCCCATCTTCGCTAGAGTTCGCAAACCGAACTCCCAAACTAGCCAACCGGTGAACTTCCTTTTCCATCGGCCTTTGACATGCCTCCAAGTGAACCAAACTATCCATGGATTTCTAGCTAAGGGCGTTGTCATGCCCCAAACTCGGGGAGCACGACCGGTGCTCAACTGAGTGAACCCGGCCGAGCAAGCCTATTAGATTTTCTTCTATCCAAACTCATCCATGAATAAAGAGGAGATGCACTCTATTAATCAAACACTAAAAATATTTTATTAACAACTCCCATTTCATTTCCATTAGCAACGTCATTCATAATTTTCAAAGTATTACAAGTTTAAAAATATAATGAAAAACATGTTTGCCAAATAGCAACATTTCTAGTTCAATTCCAAATATCATACACCACCCACAACCTGTCTACGGAGCCTCTAAGTATGATAGAAAAATAATATGGAAGTGCCGGCAATAAGGCCCCGGCTATACTTCAAGACACAAAGTGTAACATCAAGTGACATCAGGCCCGGAATAGATTAGGGCTCACCAAAACCTACTGAATAGGGAGTAACTGCTAACGAGGACCAAAGTTGTCCACTATTGAATCACCTCCATCCATTGAAGATGCAACGTCCCCGGCAAAAGGGACGTTAGTACATATATAATAGTACTAGTATGTAAAGCTAACTGTCCTCTTTCAAAATAGAATGCCAATGTAAGAAAGCGAAAATCGTGGAAACAACAATCAACAATCAATGATATTCAAATGCCAAGTTAAAACATAATAATTGCTAAAATATGAAGATAACATTGTGAAGTGATAATCAAATATGATGATAATATTATTTTTGGTTGGGAGATCTTTAGCACCGATATATCACTGCTCACAATTTCACCTAAGCCCCAAAGCTTATTTATAAACAAATGGGGCCGGGTTATGAAAATAAAAAAATTAACCCTCTGAAATCTGGTCTGCGGTCGCATAATGGACCGCAGAATGGCTATGCGGGTCGCACAATGCACCGCAAAATTGGTGCCAAAAACAGTGTTGTACTGGTCCATTCTGCGACCAGTTTTGCGGTCGCAAAAGCCGTTTCGCGATCGCATAATGATTCTATGGTCGCACATCTAACCGCAAAATCACATTTTTTTGGCTTTTGGTAATTTGGTCATAACTTCTCGTAAGAGTGTCCAAATGACGAATAGTTTGTATCGTTGGAAACTAGACTCAAATTTCTTTAACATGATAGGTAGATCACCTCATAAGTAGTTATAGTTTGGTCGCAGCATGTGTTTGAAATAGGATCTTGTGCGAACTCACTTGAAACTTTATCCCATCATAAGATTTCAACTTGACTTAGCCTTGGGGCTCTTCTTACACCATAAACCATTCTTAATACACCTCATACATATATTATCATGATTAATTGATATCATTCTTATAATAGCCCTTGTCTACACATAAAATAATATAATTAGCGCACATCAACTTTCTTACTATCGCTCAAGTACTTTGAAATTTTTCGGGGTGTTACATTCTACCCCGCTTAAGAACATTCGTCCTCAAATGTTTTACAAGTCACTTCTAATAACAGAGTTACCATCCCTTTACCTCCAGCCATTATACATAGGCGCTTATGACTACATGGGTCTTATACTTCCTTTCCAAAATATCAACTTACTTATGGCCCTTAAAATTTGGCTCTCTTTACAAATTCTTAAAAATTTCGGCAACGTTTCCCCTGTAACTGGGCCTATCCACCTATCAGATAATCACCAAAATCAACCTATCAACACATCCACAATTTGACAAAGCATCACTATGTATATCAACATTAAAAATCTCATCATTACAGGCATTATATTATCAAGAGTGATATCTGGACATGAGTTGCACATATTTAGATCATAACACATACAAAGTACCTTTCAAATCACAATTATTTGACTATACACTCAAGTGAGAACATATTATTTTCTTAACACTTTTGGCCCTCAAGGTGGCCTCCTCGACTTACCAACTTTGCCATAACACATTAACGGAGGCAATCTTAACTTCCGGACTTTTCTAACAAGGATAGCAAATAGTTGCTCCTCATAACCCAATTATCCATTAACTTCACCTTCTTAGACATAGACACATGAAACACCGGGTACATAGAGAACAATAATAGGGAAACATCATACTCATAGTTTGTCCTATTTCCTTTGAGATTTCATAAGGCTAATAAGACTACACATACTTTACCTTTATTAACAATTCACATAGCATCCTCACAGAGAAAATATTGAGAATAACCCATTCACTTTCTTCAACTCTATATCTCTATGCCAAACTCCCAAACTAAACCTTTGGCGACCTCCAACAATTACTCTAAAATGTGCTAGCATGAATATGACCATAAAATTTTCTATTCAATATATTTGATCACGGGATGATGCTTCTTCTTTGACATGTGACATATGGGAGGCATGATCGGAAGGATAAAGACATTAGCGCCAGTTATTCTTGGAAGACTTATTATTCATGAAAAGGACAACAACAATTGTTTCATTCCATATGTGCCTTGTTTGGCAATAGTAGGCCTCAAAGAGAAATAGTCAAGTACGTGACACCAGTCGTCTCTTAGAATGTAGGGAAAATCAGTTTAACTCGAAATGAGGATATTCTAGCACCCTAAATGAGATATGGGTTTCAAAATAAATGAAGTTGCATTATGCTCTTAATAGTAACTAGCACAAGGAGTCTATGCCACAAGCCCATGAGGATGAAAAAGAAGTTGAACACTTGTCATATTATTATCATTCTCACAGCTTAACCTTTGCCAAGAGTTGATCCTATGTGAGAGGACTAGAGATACTACGAACTTGTCCTTCAAATCAATATGCTCTCATGTTACTAGACGGTGATAAGGATTCATGATAATATACACAAATGAACAAAGTGATTGTTCAAACCATAGTAGCTACATACACCGGAGAGAAAAAGAGTGGCTCAAGAAGGATCACAACACTAGGCTTCTTTAAATTGGATTTGATACCATATAGGTAAACTTTATGCCTGTGCGGGCATAAGCACAAGTGAGTAGATGTTATACATTTGAATCAAAAGGTTCTGTAAGAAATTCATCAAGTATAGTCTCTTGTTGAGAATTTAGGAAAGCAAGTGGGATGTATTAATCCTAGAGTTATAACTCAATTCATGGACATAATTATAGAGCTCAATTCCACAAGAGGTTATAAGTAAGAGAATTTGTGATAGATTGGATTCACGAATAATGAATCTCGTTCAAAGAGTAGATACATGCAATGTCTTGTGATTCAATGTTTTGGTTAAGACCATATTTATGTAGGCCCCTTCAATATGGATATACATATACAACAAGAAAAATAATGCGGTGTTCATAATGATGTACAAAGGAGTGACTTACTTGATGACTTTAGATTGACAAGGCAGTACCTTAATTGATTCCCCTCTACTCCACATCCAAAACATATTAGTACCATAGTGACATACCCCATAATGACATCTCATACACTTCACACAATGAGGGTGGGGTTCGCTAAACTGACTCGCCCTACTTACCTGAAGTTGACCCTTTTTGTATATATAATAAGCATTCCCCTTAAATTTCTGCAACAACTTGTTGTATGGACTTTTGGAATTGCCCAAATCTACCACCCCTAACACGCTTCTGAGCATACTCATAACATGATGCAAAATATTTTCTCCCACATATCGGGCAGACCGGGATTGGTGTATCGAACTTAAGGGCATTTGTTCTTCTTGTGCCCCCTCTTTGCAAGGTCGTAGAAGCGAGGTTGGGGGGTCGCACCTACGAGGAAAGACCTATGAGCTGGAGGTTCACAAAAGCGGATGTTTGTTGTATCTGCGCCTTCTCAGAAGCGATGTTTGCACAATGAAGGGAAACTCGCAGAAGCGAGGTCGCAGAAGTGACGTTTTGGCCGCAGATGCAGAATACCTAGTAGAAGGGTTCTATTTTCAAGGGTTAGCTCATTTTTTATTATTTTGAGTTTTGGAGCACGGTAAGAGGTGATTTTTTAGAAGTTTTTCATTACTTTGTGAGTAAATTATTTTCACTTGGATTTGATTCTATATCTTGAATCCCCACATAATTATATACTTTAATAATAGAATTTTGAAGAGAAAATTTGGAATTTCTTTCTACAATTTAAGAGGGTGTATTTGGGGGATTTGAGGGTCGATTGGACTCAATTTTGGAATCTAATCATATATTTGGACTCGTGGGGTTATGGGTAGTCAGGATCTACCCTTTAACTCAGGTTGACCTTGTGGGTTAGGGTTCACTTTTGTTGACTTTTAGCAATTTGATTAACGATTCAAATTGTATTGTTTGGAGTTGATTTCTATAGCATTATTTGACGTTATTGAGTTATTTTTTTATTAGATTCGAGTCGTTTGGAGGTTGATTTGAGAAGGAAGGCTATTTTGGAAAGGTTAAAGCTTACCGGGTGGAAGTAAGTGTCACGACCCAAAATCCCACCTTAAGGATCGTGATGGTACCTAGTCCATAAGACTATGTAGGCCTAATACATGCTGAGAATTAACATAACCTTACCAACTTAACTGCAAAACATTAACTGATAACTCTAATAACATAGCTTAACCGAACATCAGTCATACAACCCCAAAATCGGTAGTGCAGAATCATAAGCTCCACTGAGTATACTAAAATCTCTAGATACAATACGGTCCCGGAATGAAAATAGATAACAGTAATGAAAGACAACAGAAGGTGACTTCGAGGCTTGCGAATGCAATGGCAGGTATACCTTAAAGTCTCCACAGCAAATCACAAGCAGCTAACTAACGTCTGGCACGCTCCGAGGTACCTGGATATGCACAAAAATATACAGAATCATAGGATGAGTATACCACAACGGTACCCAGTAAGTATCAAGACTAACCTCGGTGAAGTAGTGACGAGGTTCAAGTCAAAACACCTACTAGTCAAATAACCTGTGCATAATATTGTCACGACCCCAATTTCCCTCTGTAGGATTTCGTGACGGCACCTAGTCTCTGAGATTAGGTAAGCCTAACAAAACATGCGGAATATAACTGAAATGACAAATAACTCCCAAATACTCAACAATTTAACATAAAGAAACTTTGCAACTCAATGTATACAATTTCTCAAAATCCGGCGAATACAAGTCACAAGCTCTAAATAGTAGTACTGAATAATCATATACATGAATTTCTATAAAAGGATAAGGAAAATAGAATAGTCTAGGTAGAGGGGGACTCCGAGGCCTGCTGACGCCGGCCGGTATACCTTGAAGTCTCTGAAGCTAAGCTCTCACTAGTACCTGGGCTGGAAGGAGGTACCTGGGTCTGCATAAAAAGATGTACAGAAGCGTAACATGAGTATACCACAATGGTACCTAGTAAGTTTCAAGCCTAACCTCGGTAGAGTAGTGACGAGGTCAGGTCAAAGACCTACTGAAATAAATAAGAAAAACTGTACAAGTGTATCGAAGTGTAGTAATGAAAGAAATGAAATTGAAACAATAAATAACATATCAAGGTTATCTACACGGAACTAAAGAAAATAATGCAACACAACGAAAACAAGGAATGATATGCTAAGGAAACAAAATAACCAAAGACAAGTGGCGCAATAGAGAAATACCAACAAGAGTCACTACCGAGGTACTGCCTCGTAGTCTCAAATCACAAGAAAAATTCACAATATTTCCTTATATCACCGCGGGAGCCTTGCATTTAGTTTTGAAAATTATTTTTCCGAAATAGCATCCCGCGTTTTATCCCACCTTATCACACCGCGTGGCTTCTAGTAGTTCCCCTACTAGCCACGCGTATCAAGCCCATTTTATCTCACATGTATTTCAACCCCAAAATCTTATACCACCGCATGCGTATCAATATCACAACGTATCACAAATCGCACCCCAAGTGCCCAATATCACAAGGTAGCTAAGGATTTCATTTCTGTATATGTAACTTTCAAATAGATTTTGTATGTATTCCTTTCACCAGCTTTATAAATCTAAATCATAGTGGCTCATTGTCACGATCCAAAAACCCCCAACCGACCGTGATGAAGCCTAACTCACTAGGCAAGCCAAGCATAACAAAATGAAATACAAATATTGAATTAACAGAATAGTACACGTCTAAGGACAAACAACATTGTAAGGCCCCGAAAACTATTTTCCTAAAAACTCGGATTCCGTGATGCCAAAGTAGGCATAGAGGTTAATAATTCATTACCAACTGTTTTCCTAAAAACTTGGACTTTTTGGATTGAACAGTGCGTTGGTGAGTTGAAGGAAAATGTTGGGCAGAAGTACGCATTTCTGCAGCCCAATCTGCGGCCGCAGTGGGGCAGATATCTGGGGTATTTTTGATGCCCAATTGCGCGGCCATTATGTGACCGCATAACCGTTTCGCGGGCTGCATTCTTGTCGCATATCCAGCCTTGGGATTTTTCGGAGGGAGGTTCTATGGTGCACTATGCGACCGCAGAACCATTTTGCAGTGCATTATGCGACCGCAGAACAGGTCTGCGGCCTCGCCGGCCATTTTTAGAGTTATAGCCCCGATTCCCTATTAACTGCTTCTCCCATATCTATTTCTACTATTGTGACTTTCCGGGATGTTTCGTTTTGATTTTTGGAGTGATTTGGGACACTTAGTCCCTAAACGAAAGCTTAAATCTTAGGATTTTTACCGTAGTCGGAACTATATGAAGATGACTCCGGAATGGAGTTTCATTGGTTCTGTTAGCTTCGTTGGGTGATTTTGGACTTAGGAGCGTGTCCAGATTATGTTTTGGAGGTTTGTAGCTTATTTAGGCTTGAAATGGTAAAAGTCGAATTTTTGGAGATTTTGACCGGTAGTGGAAATTTTGATATCGGGGTCAGATTCCGATTCTGAAAGTTGGAGTAGGTCCGTAGTGTTGAATATGACTTGTGTGCAAAATTTGAGGTCATTCAGATGAGATTTGATATGTTTCGACGTCATTTGTAGAATTTAGAAATTTCAAAGTTCATTAGGCTTGAATCCATGCATAATCCGTGTTTTCTATGTTGTTCGATGTGATTTGAAGGCTCGACTAAGTTCGTATGATGTTTTAGGATTGGTTGGCATGTTTGGTTGAGGTCTCGGGGGCCTCAGGCGTGTTTTGGATGCTCAACGGGTCATTTTTGGACTTAGGGAGTTGGCAGATTTTCTGGTGTTATTGCAGACATTTTTCTTCATTACGTTCACGAGGGAGATCTCGCGATCGCGTAGGACATCTGAGAGGTCAGCTAAAATTGCTATTCACGTTCGCGAAGATGAAGACGTGATTGCGTAAGGTTACCAGGCAGTGCACTGCGAATGCGTGGGCTAGGCCGCATTCGCGAGGAAGAAGTGAGGCAGCAGTGGAGTTTTAGTGTTACTCTTCGCGGTCGCGTGAGGACAATTGTGATCGCGTAGGTGTGAGCAACTAGTGCATCGCATTCGCGTGAGGTGTTACGTGTTCACGTAGAGTAAATTTTTTAGGGAGCGAAGTTGTTCTTCGTGATCGCGAGGCCTTTTCCGCGATCGCGATTAAGGAACCACTAGGCAGCATTTAAAGTTCAAACACGAGGGTTTAAGTTCATATCACAAAATTTGATTGAGAGCTCGGTAGAAGGCGAAATTTGGAGAGATTTTCGGAGGAAGTTATTGGGTAATGATTCCTAACTCCTTTATGATTAAATCCCAATAATCTATGATTGATTTCATTATTTAATTTCTGATTTCGAGTGAATATTTGGGAAAATTTGAGAAAAGTTCTTAGGCTAAATTTTGGGATTGTGATCGAGATTTTGGTATCGGATTTGAGTAATTTTGGTACAAGTGAACTCGTGAGTGAATGGGTGATTATATTTTATGACTTTTACCCGATTCCGAGATGTGGGCCCGGGGAGGCTTTTTGGGCTTTTTTCTATTTTCTTGCCTTAGCTTTGATTTCATTAGCTAGATTAGTTACTTGTAGCTATATTTACGTTATGTAATTGATTTGATTAGATTTGGGCCACTCGGAGTTGGATACTCGAGTCAAGAGCGTGATTTCAGATTTGATTTTAGCTTGGTTCGAGGTAAGTGGTTTGCCTAACCTTATGTGGGGGAAACTCCCCTTAGGATTTAGTATTGTTTGATATGTGAGCGTCGTGTACGTACACAGGCTATTTGTTGTAAAACTCCACTTTTTACTAAGTCATAACTTGTCTTCCCTTTAATTGAAACACACTAGCATATGTAACTATCCTATTTAGACTAGAATAGCATACCTACTTATTTAACTGCCTATTTGAACTCTGTGCAGCATGTTTAGCAAAATTACTTGTTTTCCTTGACTTGAACTTAGTCTAAGCTGTAGGATTTCTTGTTGTAATTGTTATTTTGGTTTGTTGCGCTACATATTTACTTTGAGACTATGGAATGGTATTCTGGGAGATCCCCCTGTACTTCATGTTTACTTTGTGACTACGGAACGGTATGCCGAGAGATCCCCCTATTTTGCATATTTATTTTGGGACTACGGAACGGTATTCCGGGAGATCCCCCTGCACATTTACGTTTGGGACTACGAGACGGTATTTCGGGAGATTCCCTGTTGTTATCACTGTGTTCTGACCTGTTGTCTTTCATTGATTCTATTCTTGTTAGATTTCTGTATTTATTTTACTACGATATTTCATTTTGTCTTATTTCATTATATTTATACCAGTAGGGCCCTGATCTGATCTCGTCACTACTCGATCGAGGTTAGGCTTGGAACTTACTGGGTACCGTTGTGGTGTACTCATGCCCTTTCCTGCACATGTTTTTCGTGTGCAGATCTAGGTTCATCTTACTAGCCTCACCATTAGTTGCAGTCGCTGCTGCTTATTGGAGGCATCAAGGTATATCTGCTCGCGCCCGTAGATCCTCAGAGTCCCCCCTTTATCCCCCTATGTTCATTTTTCCTTCTTTCTGTAGAAATGATGTATAGAAAGGTTAAGACTTCTTATTAGCTTGTGACTTACGGTATTCCGGGTTTTGGGAATTGTTTTGTACATTTTCAGAGGTGATAATTGTATATACCGAGTGGTATTCAGATGCTAATTTGATATTTGTTACTGTTAATAGTTAAAATTTATGCTTTAGTTTCATTTCAGCAAAAGTGTTAGGCTTACCTAGTCGTAGAGACTAGGTTCCATCACGACGGTTCACAGAGGGAGAAATTGGGTCGTGTCAAGTTGGTATCAGAGCTCTATGTTCATAGGAGTCGTACGATTTATTAGAGTCTCGTGGATCGGTACAGAGACGTTTGTACTTATCTTCGGGAGGCTATGGAACTGTTAGGAACAAACATACTTCTTTGATTTCCTTATCGTGCGATTTATTGGCATCAAATTCTACAAATTCTCTATTTTATTCTTTCTCGCGGATGGTGAGGACTCGTACCGGAGGATCTGACGAACAGGCACCTGCGCCCCCTACTAGAGCTCCCAGAGGTCGGAGCCGGGGTAGAGTACGGCCACGCGGTGTAGCCAGAGCACCCGCGCGAGCTACGATAGAGGAGCCCCCAGCAGTTCCAGCTGGAGGGCAGGCACCGGAGGTTCCTATTGCTACACCAGCCCTCCAGGAGACTCTAGCCTAGTTCATGAGCATGTTCAGCACCTTAGCTCAGGCTGGATTGATTCCATTC